>CM020513.1:17567500-17677500 GCA_009823395.1 Thamnaconus septentrionalis
AGGAGGGAGAGAAGGAGGAGGAGAACGGTGAGGAGACTCAGCGGCTCCTCCAAGTCCTGCAGTTTGGAGTGAGGAGGACGAGGGAGAGTGATGGAGTGAGAGTGTACCTGAGGGGGAGGAGCTGCTCTCACCCACTCACACTGGAGGGTTTCCAACTGAAGAAAGACACTGTCAGACGGCAGCCAATCACTGCTCAGCAGCGTCGCCGTGCTGCTCTGTGGTGTTCAGAGCCACAACTTGACCAGGATGGAGAAACACTGACACCAGGAAGCCTCGACTGAACCTGCTGCTGCTGCTGCCTCCTGCTTTATCATTATTGAACTAATAGTTGCCGGCGCTGCTCCAAATAATGAACTGCGGTGATTAAAACAACAGCTAAAGAGTTGCTGACTGCGAGAGAGAACTTTATTTAGATGTGCAGCATCTCCACTAGAAAGAATCTCTCACTGAGCCACTCGACTGTCAAACTGTTATCAAAGAGCTATTTACGGTCGTGGCTCTGCGCTTATTATTGGAGTAGCAGCAACGGTGCATCTGTTGTTTAAAAAAACAAAACAAATAAAAGGGTTTTAATTTTGGCAGCTGCTGATGGAGTTTAGCCCAGAGTGCCGAGAGCAGCGCTGACAAACTCCTGGAGTCACAGTGAGGAGCAGCGAGGAACTGACAGATGGAGCCTTTCTGCTGTGCACTGCAACACAACACCACCTTCACACCTTCACGATCACTATCACCACCACCACCTTCACCACCTTCACCACCTTCATGACCACCATCACCACCACCACCTTCACCACCTTCATCACCACCATCACCACCACCACCACCACCACCTTCATCACCACCATCACCACCACCACCTTCACCACCTTCACCACCTTCATGACCACCATCACCACCACCACCTTCACCACCTTCATGACCACCATCACCACCATCACCACCACCACACCTTCACCTCCATCCCCACCATCACCACCACCTTCACCACCTTCATGACCACCATCACCACCACCACCACCTTCACCACCTTCATCACCACCATCACCACCACCACCTTCACCACCTTCATCACCACCATCACCACCACCACCTTCACCACCTTCACCACCTTCATGACCACCATCACCACCACCACCTTCACCACCTTCATGACCACCATCACCACCATCACCACCACCACAACCTTCACCTCCATCCCCACCACCACCACCACCTTCACCTCCACCTTCACTACAATTAGTTTCCTCTCATTTTGTGTGTGTGTGTTTGTGTGTTTTTGTGTGTGTGTGTGTTGAGATTTTTTCCACTACTGTAGATAGAAGACCCGTGTCACTCAAGGTTTGAGGTTTCTTTGTCCATTATATTTGATATGTTTTATAGTTTTACTTTGATTGTCTTCCCTCCCCTTTGTTTTTGCATTTCTTTACTTCTTACGCTTTAGTTTGATTGTTGTTGTTGTTATTTTCAACCATTAAACACACCACATGGAATCATAACAGGAATAACGGAGTGAAACTAAATTTCCCACCACGGCTGCAAAAGAAACACAGTCAAAGATCTGAAGTGAAACACAAGTCATGGTGGTTGCTTCATACACTGAATTGAATTGTTTTTCTTAATATGAAAAACATATTCCTTTCACTGAAAAATGTGAAAAAAAAATCTGGTCTTCTGCTCCTCTCAGAGAATACTGGTCCAGCAGTTTCCTCCAGTTTGTTTTGTTTGTTTGTTTTTGTGAATGAAGCCCTTGTGTTTTGTTTGCTGTTTTTTTCCTTTTTCTTTTTTTTAAATGATTGACTGAATTCCTGAGTCACTGAGTCATAAGACTTGATGAATCAATGCAGACAGTTTTCCCTGCGTGCTGCTACTGAGTGATTGTGTGCCTTTAGAACACAGCGATACAGATTGTTTCAAGAGAAACGTGTTTATTTGCACAACACAAATGAAGACGAACCCTCAGTATTTGAAACATAAAGGCCAGTAAGCAGTCGGCCAAGCAGAGACATTCAATCCAGGTTTCCTTGGCAAGACAGACCAGCCATAAAACTGCAGCAAGTGCAGTGTAACACTTGAAAGAAAGGGAACTTTCTGCCACCTACTGGATTAGTAGATAGCTGCCCCCCTGACGGCATGAGATGAGTCCGGCCACACATCACGGCTTTACATGTTTAGTGACAACAGAATCCAGAATAATCAGCCCATTATTTTGCCTCATAAAGGTCCCATATATAAACATCATTATTTTTGCCCTCCAGTGGAGCACTTTATGAATTCATGTCTGTAACTCCTGGCTGGATCCTCGGGAGAAAACAGAATATTTAGCCTTGTATTTGCCATGAAAACTCAATAAGCTTCTCTGGACTTCCACTGGTCAACCAACCAACACCTGGCTGAGGCTGCTGTCACCAGTCTGGGGGCGTTAGAGAGGTGAATGTTAGAGAACTCTAGGGGTCAGCAGGTGACCTTCACCCCCTCCAGCAGCAGCGGCCGTGGTCTTCCAGTGCCAGTCCGTCGACTTCCCCCTGAACTGACTGGGTTTTGTCCAGCCAAGGGCTCGAGCCCCGCTCCTGACCCCACCCAGGGGTTGCTTCGTGCCCAGGGCTGGGCCCGCCCACCCACCAAACCCGCCCACCCACCACGGCTGGATGCAGGCTGAGAAGTTCAGCTGGTGTCCCAGGCACCAGCAGATCCTACAGGGGTCTGTTGGAGCCACCCAGTGAAGTCCATCCCTCCTCCCTCTCGCTCTCCGGGACCTCTTGAAGTTGCCCTGCTCAAAGTGGCCCAGGTGGGCGTGGTGGACGCCCCAGTAGTGGCCCCGGCCATCCTCGCAGCGGCTCAGCTTCACAAAGCAGTCGTTGACCGACAGGTTGTGCCTCACGCTGTTCCTCCAGCCGGGGCCGCGGCTCCCCACCTCGGGGAAACTGTCCTCCACCGCCCGGTAGATGGACGACAGGTTGAGCTTCTTGCCGGGCGACGACAGGATGGCGTTGGCGATCAGGGCCACGTAGGACGGCAAAGGCTTTGGGGGGGAACCGCCGGGCGAACGGCACTTGGCACTTCCTGCTAACGTCGTCTCGTCTTGGGAAGCAAACATCTCTCGCGGCAAAGGAGAATCTTTTCCCTTTTCCATGTTGGACGAGTCCTCGAGTCTTGTCTTCTTCTAGCAAGAAATCTCAAACCACTCAGTCCATCTTCTCTGCTGGGCAAAGCGCTGTACAAGAAAACCAGGAGATTCTTTGTGGGCTTTTATAGCACTCATATCAATTCCAAACAGTCTTACTCACTGGAGAAGTATGTTTCGTATTTGCCTAATAAGATTATGGACAAACCGCCTTTGTCACGGCTTTGACTGGACATGCCACTTTGGAAAAGCCTGTGAGATAAACACAGGAAATAAAACAAACACAGCGCATGACTGCAAACCAGATAAATCCGCTGCCTGTAGATGGATCTTGATAAAGAGGAGAGAAATGGGAAAAAAAAAGTAATTTCTTCTCCAGAAACTGGGTTAATTCTCAGTGAAAACTTGTTTGCAGGCCAACTTGCTACTTGGTCTTTTCTGGACCTTTTCAAACAAACTCAATGGCTTCTATTCCAAAATGTTCCAAACACTGTCAGTGGAAAAACCTCCTGGTTGTCCAAACAGCATCGAGTCTCTCCAGGGGACACTGAGGTCAGAGCTCACCAGAGTCACAGCCACTAGAATTAAACAGCGGGACTGTTGCTTTTTTGTAGTTAAACGGTCTACAATCTGCAGATTATATCAGGGAAGAGCTCTGACCCTAAGACGCAAGTGGATGATAGTTTTTCCTCCTGAGATTAGAGTACTGAACATAGTTTAAGTCCCTTCTGGCCTATTTATAGTGTTGGCCCTGGCATAATGTCGTCTGTAACTCGACTCCGTCTGTTAAGTCACAGCATGCTGAATGTCAGTTGCCAGAAGCAGAAGCGGAGCAGTTCGCTCCCAGCAGACAGCGAGCGCCATGGAGTTTCTGGGACTCCCGAGACCTTCTGAGGCCTCCAGTCTCTTAGGGGTACCGGGCCTCGGCACCCTGGACCTGGAGCTGGACCTGGACGTGGACGATGACGATGGCGAGGTGGTGATTGGCATCAGGCCCAAGTCTTCTCCTCTGCCACGGAGGAAGAGCTCTGACGAAGAAGATTCGGAGCCGGGGCCCCCGCCGTGTGGTTCCAGGAGGGTCTCCTTCGCAGACTCTCTGGGTCTCACCTTGGTGCAAGTGAAGGAGTTCGACACCTGGGATGTGCCCAAATTGCCGGTGTACGAATTTTCTGAGAGCAAAGCCAAAAAAGACGCAGAGGACTGCTTCCTGTCTCCGCTCAATTTCTCTCGTCCGCTGTCTGCCGAGGAGCTGCTGGTCAGAGTCCAGGAGCAGAAGGTGGAGTTGGACACTGTTGAGATTCTGCCGGAGACCACCACACTGAGAGGCGTTGTCCGCGTCCTCAACGTGTCCTTTAACAAGGCGGTGTACGTCCGGACCACGCTGGACACCTGGTCCAGCCACTTTGACCTCCTGGCGGAGTACATGCCGGGTCACAGCGACAGCCGGACCGACTGCTTCTCATTCAAACTCACGTTGGTGCCCCCGTTCGGACCGCAGGGGGCCAGAGTTGACTTCTGCCTGCGCTATGAGACGTCGGCAGGGACATTCTGGGCCAACAACAACGATGCAAACTACGTGCTCTTCTGTCGACAGAAAGTCAAAGAGATCAGAGAGCCGAGGAGGGAAAGCATCTGCAAGAAAAGCTGCCTCAAGACCAGCGGGTGAGGACTTGAGGAGTTTCCTCTGTGTTTTAGAGACACTTTATGACATAGTGTTTGAGAGAAATGTCCATGATTCACTGAGTGTCAGTGAGGACCAGCCGTGCTTCAAATCAAAGTTTTTGGCCTTGAAGTCATAGTTGTTGTTGTGAAACCAGTCAGTTCCATTTAAACCACATGATTGATTTACCAAACTATGCTAAGCTGCACAGCAGGCACCGTACAAGCTAGTTATGGGAGTACAGAGAGGCTGTTTCTTAACATCACGTCTTGAATTGTGAGGGATAAACAGTGGCATTGTTTAGGGTTTGAATGGTGACAGTGTGTCATTAACCTGGTTACAGCAACCTGGACACACTGACTGAAAGAAATTCTGTCTTTTCACAGTCTGACATCCTCTGCTGCTGTGGAAATCAATTCAAAAGTGGAAGAATCATCTCAAGAACATGAATCAACAGGTTAATATGTGTGATTTAAAGAACAAACAAACAAACAAACGGCTAAACACCTTGAATCGAATTTTCTAATGCTGAAACGGTGACGTCTGTTCTTTCATTCAGACCCGTCAAGACATGAAGCGAAGGTGGAAACTATCAAAACACTGCCGGTCGCAAACAAAGAGACGGGAGCGTCCCCTGCAGAGAGCGAAAAATTAAAGGTGGGTGAAAACAGCAAGTCAAGACATTGAGCTGACTCATCGGTCTCTTTGTCGTGGATCTTTGGCTGTAAATTGAATGCCGATGATGTGAGAACTCTTCAGTAAAAACAATGACATTTTCTCAAACAAAAACGTTTCTTCTCTGTTAAGTGGCGTAAAACTCACTTTACCTGGCTGCCCATGTTGCTCACTTCGATTGAGTCATTTTGTCTGACACAAACCTTTATGGGTGAGAATTCAGCTCTGCAGGTCTTCTTCAAAAGGCTCCCAGTGAGGTCACCAGCCCAAGATGGGAGCGCTCTAATTTTGGCCTGAAACCAGCCACTGATTCATCAGATCATTAACATTGACACATAGACACAACAGCCCTGCTGAACTCAGACAGGCAACCCAAACAGAATGTGCTGGAGGTGCTTTTCACACAAGACCCACACGCTTTGATGGCAAATAGTTGCACTTTTATGCCAAAAACCAAAAACTGAACATTTTTATTCTGACAAACAGCTTTTGTGTGCAACTAAAGTGTGACGATCCTGTCTCGGTTGTTGGTGAACAGGCGGAGAACCGACAGAACAGCAGCAAAAGGAGTCGCAGAAGAGCTGCACGGATGGCCCGGATCAAGGATCTTTTCACCCAAAGAGACGGAGACGGAGCTGAGGCTCCTCCAGAGGGCAATGAGCCTGTGAAAGACGAACCTCTCGAAGAAAGACGGTCAGACGCACAATCATTGTCTGATTTGAGAAGCAAATCTGAAGGGTCTCCAGTCGATGTCGATGAATCGTTGGAAACGTGCGAAACAGCAACGTCATCATCGTCACAAGCAAATGACTTCACAGCCAGCAGTGAACCAGAGAAGGTCCATCCGACCGACACGGCCAGATTACATGGAGGTGAGGACACTGTGAAGGACGACCAAGCTCCAGCAGAACTTTGTGACATCATCCAGTCTGTCTCCACCAGCGAGACCACGATGAGTCCTGAATGTCTCGGTGACGCTGAGGCTGAAAGTGTTACTTCAGAAATGAATGACGAAACCTTTGAAGCCACTAGCCTCACATTTGGAACAGTGGTGGCCCCACTGTACCAGCAGGCCTCTGGTGGAGTGGGAAGTGTCAGTCTGGTCAAGGCTACGCTAAAGGCTAGCCACTCGCTTCAAAGTTGCGTTCACGCTGACAAAAGTGAAGCGAGTTGCAACGCTGCGAACGAGGACCAGGTTCATGGGAACGTGACGAAAACTCTGGAGTCACAGCGAGAACCCTCATGCCTCTCTCTGATTGGTCCATTTGAAGAGGAAGAAGTAAGTTTGAGCGAGACGAAAAATAGGTCCAACGCAGAAAAACAGCGTGATCAAGACTCCACAAACACAGATGTGGTCCCCCAAACTATTTTGGGACAACCGCACACTGTGAACCTTTCCGACGCACATTTAATAGATCCGCAAATATCTACTGAGGGACGGCGTCTCCAGGGAGGCGACGCAACCCACAACTTTCAAAAACAAACAGTGACTGAGGAAACAGCCGTGGAGGCAGGAACGGTAATTAAAATTTGCCCACGAGCAGCAGAAATGGAAGGTGACGGTGATGCAGTGCGTGATCTTAACACTTCACCCCCTCAGAGAGAAGCAGAGTGTGCTGGAGATGGGACGGGACTACAGACCAGCGGTGACGAGTTCAGTGGTGGGAAACCTGTTCTACACTTGTCTCGGCAAGAAACTGAGGCTGTAGAAGAAGAAGAAGAAGAAGAAGAAGAAGAAGAAGAAGAAGAAGAAGAAGACCCAAATGGTCACACTGCTGTCGAGTCAGAGGAAGAAAACTCTTCCCAGTGTGAATCTGCTCACCGTGACTCGGTATGTTTTGCTGACTCAGCAGGAGTAAAGAACTGGGAAACGATGGTCGAGGAAGAGGAGGAAAATGTTCTGATGGAGGAAGATGAAAGCCAGACAAAGAACTCAGGAGCAGAACAGACAGAAGCGGCTGAGAAAGACGGAGGTATCCTGCCTGAAGACTTGGGGATGAAGACAGTGTCGGAAAGTACAGGAGCCGCTGAGACCGAACGAGATGAGACTGATTATATTGTGGAGTCAGAGGTCGTAGCAGCAACAGAGGCTGAGGGCAAAACACAGAATGCAAACCTCTCGCTGGGCGAACAGGGTTGGGCAGGGCAGCAAAATTGGGAAAATTTGGATGAAACAATCTGCAAAAATCTTAAGGAGGAATTAGAAAATGTTGGAGACGCAGAAACAGATAGCGGGGGGGAGCCCGAAGAGGAGAAAAACACGACACAAGAGGTAGAAATTGAAGTTGACCATGCAGTAATGCACGAGGTCGAACAAATACTCATTCAGGAGGAGGAGGAAGAAGAAGAACAAGAAGAAGAGAAGGAGGAAACAGAGGAAGCAGTGTTGAACAATGAGAGCAGAGCAGCTGTGGAGGAGCTGATGGATGAGGTCAGCATGAAGGCCGCAGCAGAAGAAAACATCGTTGAAGCACAAAGTGGCTTTCAAGGTGACAACGAAACATCCTGCGACTGCAGGGATCAGCTGACTGGGAGGTTTGGACACCCAGAGGACCCCGAGTCAGGCGGGAGGTTGGAGATTCTGGCCAATGGAGTCGCAGCACGAGAGGTTGTCGATGCAGATGTGAGTCATTTTGGAGAGAACTTAGTCATCACACCCACCGAGGGCCCAGAAGATCTGCCCGACTCAGGAACTGACAGAGGGGAGGGTGATCGTGTGACTGGTGAAATCCAGGAGGAAGCTTCTCAGAACCCTGGAGACCTGCTGGAGGGCCGTGGAGATCCTCCCGCTGCTGAGGAGGAGGAGAAGGTGAAGCAGGAGGAACAGAAGGAAGTGGAGCAGGAGGTGGATGAAGAGGAAGAGGAAGCTCCTCAGAACCCTGGAGAGCTGCTAGACGGCTGTGGAGATCCTCCTGCTGCTGAGGAGGAGGAGAAGGAGAAGCAGGAGGAACAGAAGGAAGTGGAGCAAGACATGGATGAGGAGGAGGTGGAAGCTCCTCAGAATCCTGGAGACCTGCTAGACGGCTGTGGAGATCCTCCTGCTGCTGAGGAGGAGGAGGAGGAGGAACAGGAGGAGCAGAAGGAAGTGGAGGACGAGGTGGTGGTGGAGGCTCCTCAAAACCCTGGAGACGTGCTGGAGGGCAGCGGAGATCCTTCCGCTGTGGAGGAGGAGGAAAAGCAGGAGGAAGAGGAGGAGTTGCAGGAGGAGGAGGAAGAGAAGGAGAAGGAGGAGGAGGAGCAAGAGGAGGAGGAGCAAGAGGAGGAGTTGTGCATGTGGGAGGGTGAGAGACCAGGGAGCCCCCAGCACAGTGAGGAGAGCTCCGAGTCGGACTTGGAGGACGAGGTGGAGCTGTACATGCACTGTCTGAGAGCCGTGCACGCCGGGGAGCAGGCCCAGCGGGACCAGAGCAGGGGGGCGGGGCTAGGACTGGGAGGGGGCGGGGCTAAGGTCCTGGCCTTCAGCAGGAACAAGCGGCCTCCTGCGGCACGCATGCCCTCCATCAGTGAGTCCCTGGACGAGGAGCAGCCGCCCGGCTGGCCGCAGGGTCAAGGTCATGGAGGTCACGGCGGTCACGGAGGGACAGGTGACGTCCGAGCTGCAACTGCGGACCCGTCGGACTCGATGGGACAGGAGAACATCGGCGGACAAGTTTCGTGTTGGAAAGAGAAATTCTCCTGCAGCAGTTTCACCAAAACTCTGTTGAGCGCCACCATGTTTGTGGTGTTTGTACTTGTGGCCTACCAATATGATTTTCTCGCCTGTTTTGGCCTCTATGTCATATCAGTGATTTGGCTCTGCTGTCAAGGTGAGACTCAGCCCGTTAAAAACAACAGAATAGGTTGAATCAACTAGGTCTTTCATTTTAATTATTTATTTATTTATTTAATATTGCAAACAAAGGGTCCCATCCAAAAAGTCACGTTCCAATATCTTTTAGCAAGTAATACATGTCTGGAGCCTGCCCTTGAGGTTTCCACAAATTATAAAAAGTTCTTTGTTTGCTTGATCTGGTTTTCAGAAAACATTTGTTGAAACATTCAAAATGTCACAAATGGCCCTGGCCCCACCTCCAGAGGCCCCCCGTCAAGGAAAGCAGAGACTTCACTGGGAAACTAAAGAGGATTTCTCAGGATCCATATGTATTCCATTTCATTTCATTTATTACAGACCAGATCGAAGAATAAATAAGTGAAAACAAGCGTAATGTGGAACCTCTGAACAAATGTCCTTTATCTAAAGGTATTTATTTATTTATATGATGTAGGTCATAAAACAGCCATTCATTGTGGCCACTGCGACATATTCATGTATGCATATGTCTGTGTATGTTTACACCCTCATGCTTGACTGTACATAACAGTGAGGGTGAACTCAGACTTCAGGCTGTGGACCACTGCTCTCTCTCACTCTCGGTGGAGGCTGTTTCTGTGGTGTAAATGGTCGTGTGCTGTGTGTTGAAATTAAACAGTACATTTTCCTTGACTGAATAAATGGTGCTGCAGAGAAACAGTCCACTTTCACTACCTCTTTATTCCACTTTGTGTGTGTTGCCATAATTGTAAAAATAACCGAGTTGCAAAGTAGTTTGATTTGGACAGCTGCTATTGAACCTCCACTGTACAGTTAGAATACTGCAGCTGTGCTTGTAGTTCTACAGAAGGTCTTTCAGGAAAGGGTTTAGCATGCTGACTTGTCGAAAGGATTATGGTAAAAACACAAATCAGGTTGTTTGTTCTTTTAAGCAGGGCCAAACTTCAAGTTGCAGAGACAAGGCCAATAGAACTGTCATTAGTTTTGTTGTGTTTTTTTTTGTTTGTTTTTTGGAAGATTTTGGTCATTATCAGCACTGTTTTTATCCCCCAGTTTAAGTGTAGATCAATATCCCGGCAGGCACTGCACTACCGCTGATTTATTTGTGAAAAGAAAAGAAAAAGCACAGATCAATACAAGCAAACATCAGAATAGGCACACGGCTGCAACCCAGTTGGTGTAGTTCAGATGGATGTCGGCTGCATGTGTGCGTGGCATAAAGAGTTCAGATAACCTCAAACTTGTACCAGAATGTAGAAACAGGAATTTAAACAATACAGTCTCTTATTTGTGCTCCTGGAAATTATTTTATTCAAACCAGGCATGTTGTTATCACTTATCACTGATACATTGTGTTTTGAATCCAAGTGACTAACAGAACAAAGTGCCTGTGCACTCACAGCTGGTAAGCTGAGGAATGTCAAGACAGGGGCCTGAAAATCAAAAGCACCCGTCACAACTTTCACAAGATTTCTCCAATCAGTCATAACAAGTACACAAAGTGTTCAGATCAATAAGCACAAGAGCAGTTCAGCAGCACAGACTTCATTGTGATGCCTCTCATTGTCTGTGTTAAGCATTGGAGCCTCAAAAGCTAAAGACAGTCATGCCGGGTGGCCACAGCCGCCAAGTTACTTTTTGCTCGTTGAACTTTGGCTTTTAGCCGGAATGTTTTGAAGCGAAAGCAGCTGCAGTGTCTGCCAGGGGATTTCTGCACTGAAGATTACCTCCTTTTTCTCTA
The DNA here is from genome assembly GCA_009823395.1 of Thamnaconus septentrionalis. Classification (NCBI taxonomy): domain Eukaryota; kingdom Metazoa; phylum Chordata; class Actinopteri; order Tetraodontiformes; family Monacanthidae; genus Thamnaconus; species Thamnaconus septentrionalis. The sequence continues at coordinate 17,578,509 of CM020513.1, forward strand.
GTTAATCGTTAACTACCACAAGAAACACAAAATAACTCTATTTCAGATAGACAAAACAAACGTGTTTTGCTGCTTAGTAAAGATATAAATCATATGCAATGTATTTTATTAGAAATATGAAAAAATGTTACATATATTACCAATATTAACAAATGACACGCAAGTCTGTACAGTTTAAAAAATTGTTGTGTAAGAGAGAGAATAAAAAAAAGTTGAATGGTCAGACAAGCTGATTAGACGTCGTTCATTGAATTAAAGCGGACGATCATTTTGGAGAATCTTTTAAAATTCACACGCTCAAAAAAAAAAAAAAAGAAAATCACAAATCATCCGTCATTGAACGCATCTCGTTGATGCGCTCGGTTTCTGACATTGCCGACGTGCACGTAAACATCTCACGGCACGTCCGCGGTCGCGACGAGACTCGGGCCCCGTGATTGGGTGACGGATTGTCAATTCCGAAGCATGCCTCCCTGCGTCGACCAATCAGCTGGCGCCTTGTTGCCCGGTGCACCGGCTCCTGCTCCTGCTCCAGCTCGCCGGGCAGCTCGTAACTGGGTTCGGGGGGAAGCGACCCGGCTGCAGCGGTGGTGGTGGCGGCGACAATATCATGGAGCTCAGGGACCATGTGGAGGCGGTAGAGACGGAGAACCAGCCGGACTACTTCTACGTCCCTATCCCAGACGAAGTGCCGCGCAAGGCGGAGCAGGAGAAGCTGTCGGGGGTCGTCAAGAACCTCCACAGAAAACTGCGCAGGAAATACAGAGAAGGTGAGCAGCCTCGGTGTCGGTGGGCAGCCTCGGTGGGCCGCTCGGCTCCGGTGAACACCAGCCGTCGGTGTCGCGAAAGACCCAACGACACCTTTTAATTTCATGTTAACATGACAGAGACGCAGCTAACCTGCGACCAGCGGCTAACGTCGAGCTAGCAGGTAGCAGCAGTAACAACAGCAGCAATAACAGCAGTAACAGCAGCAGTGAGTCGCTATCGAGGGCAGTGAGCCGCTAGTCGAGGCTCCTAGTCGGCCTCCGAGGCCTTTAAAGCTCCTTATCACCGGCGAGGAGGCTCGCTGGACAAGCAGAGCGTGGAGGAGTTAAACATTGAACAGCAGCAATATACCGACGAAAACAGTCGACAGAGCAGATAAAGCCTCCGAAGCCGCGGGCTGTGGATTATTACCAGTCGATCTGTGTTGGTGAACTGGGATTTTCGTTTTGTGTTTTATTTTTTTTGCTTTTTACCACCAAATGTTTGTTGTCCAAGTGTCGGAGCTGCGGACACTCCAGCCAGAGCCAACTGATCCCAGACAGACATGGAGCGAAGCAGTGGTCTGTATTCATGCTTTGTCGTTGATGAAGGGTCATTATCAGCCTTTGATAGCATTAGGAAAACAAGGCAGATTGTTGCACTGTCACTGTTGACACAATCAGCAGCAGGGCAGGCAGCCAGAGTGTCACCAGTAAAGTCAAGTTTCCACTTGAGAGGGAAGAAAAAGGAGAGTTTCAAGCAGAGAACAGAGGTGATGTTGAGGGAGCACTTCTGCTTTTTTTAATTTCTCCTTTGTGGAAGTGAATGTGACGAAAATGCTCCAAATTAAAAACAGATGACATTGTGTATGTGAGTATCTGAGACTGTCGTATCTCCGTTTAAGGCCGCTGGCTGTGGGATTAATTCCCTGTCCAAAGTTTATACAAGACTGAGAACAAACAACCTAGACGCATCAACATTGACAGTAACTGGGCTGCTGTAATCAACGCACGCGTGAGGATATTTCTATGCATCAGAATTCCAGGGCTGTTAAAAAATAATGTGAATTACACTTTTGAAACGTTTAGCGACGTCACTTCTCCATCGTCCATGGTCAGCTTTCTGTGCTCTCATTCGCTGCTCAATCAAACTGAATACAAACCGGATTCAAAATGGGAAGTGTGGAAATCCCCCCTCCCCCGCCAGACTTTAGTGCTGACAGTACGGTACATGTGTGTCAGGCGGCGCTCAGGGTGTCCTCCTCCCAACAGACACGCCACTGAGGTGACACTGCTTGCCGTTCTTTCTTCCAACTGGGCGCTGGTGGGTTTGAGAAGCTGCTGAAGTGGCCCAGATTCAGGAGGCGACCCACACGCTGATGCTCTCATTTCCCTGAGGAGAGGCACTGTCGTCGTGTGTGTGTGTGTGTGGGAGAGGAGCTGGAAAAACAACAGGTGTGAGATCATTATCCTGACATTACAACTTGGTGTCAATTTATTGTTTTGTTAGTCTAGCAAGGCGACAAAAGAAAGACTGTCAGAACTGAGCTTCTTAGTTTTTCTCGCTTTGAACGACTGGAACTTGGTTTCGTTCCATTTCCTCTTTTAACAAAAATGGGTCAAAACTCTTAGAAAATTATGTTTTTTATTTATTTACGCATTTAAACTGCAGCCCGGTCGGCGTCTTGCAGTTTATGTTGTAAGAGTTGCAAAAAAAGATGCGTGACTTTTGCTGTCGTGCGTTGATATTTTCTTCAGACTTGTGTCTGTTTGTTCAAAAGGTTTTAAAGGGAAATTGGATGAAGTGTTTTTTTAAAATTGTGGTGTGACACCAGATAATGTTTCAGTAAAGGACAGAGCTGCCTGTCTGTTGTTTACCAAGACCAGCAAAGTGGCTCCTGATTGGTTAATAAGCAGAGCATGATGTGCTTTGACGGGCTATAAACACGAGGTCACGCTTCCCCAGAGCCGCAGTTTGCCTCCGCCGGCTGATAAAAGTTTCCTCCCCGCGGTCACGGGATCCCACTGGACGGCTTCTCCCAGCTCACAGGTTGTAAAGCTGCCCAAAGGCTGCGATGTAGCCCAGGGATTTTCCTCTGGATATTGCTTTTTTTTTTTTGCGTCTGCTTATTGCCCAGTAATTATTTTTTTTAGAGCAACGGTTTCACTTCTCTTCCCGCGCAGATGTGTGACAGTCAAGGTAAAGTGCTGTTGCAGTTTTGGATCTGAAGGAGGAGACTGAAGGAGGGGAAATGATGCTTATGGTTCTGTAGATGCTAAATGTGCGTTTTCCATCTCTTCCTTTTTGTTTGTGCTTCAAAGTGGGCGACTTTGACAAGATCTGGCGCGAGCACTGCGAGGACGAGCGCACGCTGAGTGAGTACGCCCTGGCCATGAAGAACCTGGCCGACCACCACTGGACCAAGAAGTGCGACGGGGAGGGCCGCATCGAATGGTGTCGCAGGTACGATTCCTTCCTGCCCGCCTGCCGCAGCCCCCTCTGCTGGTGACTCAGGAGCCTGACTCATCCTCCACCCCCCCTCCCCCTCCTCGTCCGCTCTCTGCAGCGTCTGCCAGGAATACTTCTTGAGCGGCGGAATGAAAAGAATGTTGGAGAAGGACGAGAAAAGTGCCAAGTTTGCTGCGGGCGTGACGGGCTCGTCGGCGAGCGCCCAGCCCTTCGGCGCCACCCCCAGGTCAGCGCTCACGTCACACAGCAACTTCTCTGCTCTGTGAACTTCACACGCATGCAGAAATGGTCCAGCTTGGCCCCTCTGGCACTGCACAGCCCTTCACTGTGATCCAGTGGCTGTCAACTGGTGGAGTCTCAGCACCATCATCATCATTTTTCTACTCATCTACCAAAATTATTCCACAAAAATGATCTTTGTAATGCCGACATATAAATCAGTGTTTTATTGCACATGAATGAAACTTCTTTTCACTGCGATCGTGTCTGAGTGACTTTGAGTGTTTTCAGTGTGATGAGACTCAGAGAGCAGACTAGCACTCTAGTTGAGCAAGGCACTGAGATCAGCCCTCCCTCCCTCCTGGTTCTCTGCTGCAGCTCCGTCTCTCAGCTGGGCAGGATGCGCCTCCTGGACGTGGGAAGCTGCTTCAACCCCTTCCTGAAGTTTGACGAGTTCCTCACCGTCGGCATCGACATCGTGCCCGCAGTGGAGGTATGGCCGCCGGCTCTCGGCTTTTCTCTTCCCCTCCGCCGAACCATCAGATGAGTAAACATTAAGACAAATGCACCAGGATTTCCTGTGGAGTAGCTTCTAGGTGATGTCTCTGCAGAGAGAGGCCAGCACCAGAAGTGGCTGGTGTGCAGAAGTGTCCGCGTGGTCTCAGCGTTGTGTTCTGACTACCACAACGCGAAACAAACTCAGCAGTGTGCATCAGAAAATGTGCCTTGGCACTGGCCCTTTAACTCACACTTAAAGGGCCAGTGCGTAGAATTTGGCCTAATTTATGATTTTTACACTGGTGAAAGTTCAACATGCTGCCCTTAAATACACAAATAAGTGTTTACTGGCAGTCCAATAATATATATTGTCATTTGGTTTTGCTACGGTTGTCATATATGCAAGGATGTACTGAGTCAGCCAAAATGATGCATACACGCATCAGGAAAACTTGATAAATATTTAATTTGTTTAAGTGAAGATTTGGACGAAGAAACAGTGACATCTAGTGGTCACATTTCAGATTGCAGCGTCTTTCACTCCCCCTCCCTCTCCTGAGCTTGCCAGTGAACTATGGTGGCCCTGTGCACCCAAACCAGGACACCTGCTCCCCCTTCTTCTTTTTCTTCTTCTTCCTGGTGGGTTTATTTGAGGGCGCCCCCTAGTGTTAGCCTAAAAACCAAATGCTATTCTGTCAGGCAGCTGGATTGTTCACACCAGGCTTCCTTAGAAATATGCTGGTGCATGATGGCAGCTAACTGGGAGCACTGGGACCCTGACTGATCTACAGAGATTCTCATATACTGCATATATGAGAACCGTTCCAAGTGGAGGAAAACCACACGACTTTCAATGTAGTACAATTCTAAACATCCATTAATGTATTTATGGGCAGTATGTTAAGTTTTTACCAATATAAAAATCATGACTCAGGCCAAATATTATCACTGGACCCTTAACGTGCAAAGCCAACCAGGTGATGGCGCTGCGCTGAACGTTCTCCTTCTCTCGTGCAGACCGTGTACAAGTGCGACTTCCTCAACCTGCAGCTACAGCCGCCCGTCCAGCTGGCAGGGGGCGCCGTGGAGGCCTTCCTGCAGCAGCTGCACGGCCCCATTGACGCGCTGCCGGCGCAGCTCTTCCACGTGGTGGTCTTCTCGCTGCTGCTGTCCTACTTCCCCTCGCCGTACCAGCGCTGGATCTGCTGCAAGAAGGCCCACGAGCTGCTGGAGCTGCACGGCCTGCTGCTCATCATCACACCCGACTCCTCCCACCAGGGCCGCCACGCCCTCATGATGCGCAGCTGGCGCGTGGCGGTGGAGTCGCTGGGCTTCCGCCGCTACAAGTACGTCAAGTACTCGCACCTGCACCTGGTGGCCTTCCGCAAGGTGAGCGCCGCCACCAGCAGCGACCTGGTGTCGCAAAACTACCCCGAGATGCTCTACATCCCGCAGGACTTTGGCTCCAACGAGGAGGAGGAGGGGGGGGAGGGAGGCGAGGGCCAGGTGCGCTCCGACGGCGAGGACGAGCAGGTGGCCTGGGGCTTCAGCGAGCTGCCCGACACGCCCTACGACTCCGACTCTGGGGAGAGCCAGGGCAGCTCGGTGCCGGGCTTCCACGAGCTGGAGGACCCCATCCTGCTGCACAGCTAGGCCGAGCCAGAGCACAGCCCCCCCAGACCCCCCTGTAGACCTTCCTAAGACCCCTCTAGACCCCCCAGACTCCCCTCCTGTCCCCTCCTCCTTCTTCTTCTTCTGCTGCGCTGCCAAATCTAACCTGCTGCATTCTCCTCCTCCCAACCCTCTAATGATGCAGTTTGCACAGTGTGAAAGACGCAAGTTTACACATTCTATGTCCTCACATATCCTCACACTGCTGAGTGTGTGTGTGCGCGTGTGTGCAGCCACACACACACACACACACACACACACACACACACACACACAGAAACAAACACACTCACACGCACGCACCACACAAAGATGGATATAGATATATATATATACATATATATATATTTTAATAAATATCTAGATTTTGTAAGAGTTGGAAGTGGAACGCCCTGCAGATATCTGAACTCCTCCGAGTTGCATCCCATTTTCTCAAACAGCATTCAGTAATAAAAGAAGAGAATCAAACTAAGCCAACTTGACAGCAGTGTGTTTGAAGGAGCTGCTGCTGCTGCTGCTGCTGCTGCTGCTGCGGCTCCTGCTGCTCGGTAGAAAGACAGAGAGAGAAGAGGGACAAACCAGCAGTGAGGCAGCAGCTTGACTGACTGACTGGCTGGCTGCTGCTGCTGGTACGCCCGCTTCTATCAACGTCATGCAGCTAGGTTTTCTGGAAAAATTCTCAATGTGCGTGTAGTTTTCCAAGACAAAAAAAGAAAGAAAGAAATAATACTGTTTTCATATATATATATATATATATATATATATATTCTTGATAGTGAGTACATTGGTGTTGTGCAGTGTCGAGTGTGGCATTGCCATTTGACTTTGGCATCCAGCGGATGACTTGTGTGTCTTTTACGAGAACGTGGTATTTGTAGCATTTTAGACGTTTTCAGAGCCGTACAGTAGAACTACGACTAGGTTTACTCATGTGAAACTTTAACTGTGTTAACTCAATGTGTAACAAGGTACAAGTAAAGTAGGTATTACTCCCCCCCCCCTACTCGTTTTCTCACACATACTAATTTAGAAATAATCTCCCGTTAGACTCCCAGTACTGTTTTGTCTTCAGGCGAGGAAGTGTTAGACCACTGCGAGTCAGCGATCCACAGCCAGGCAACACAATCCACACACACAAGTTTGTCACTTTGATGGGAAACAGATGTGAGAGCCTCAGAGTCGAAAAACTCACCGCAAAAAGACGAAAGAAACTTGCACTAATGTATTGGTTTTTTGTCATGAATGAGTGGAAGGGTTGTATTTTAGCAATAGAAAGAAAGAGACTGCTTGCCACCGGGTCAGGACTGTGTGAAAACACTACCAGAGACAATGTTGCGGTGCTGGAGCGTGTGCGAAATGCAGGAGAGACTTTTATTTAATCCCTCCCCCCCCGGATTTCTTTCCTCTGCGATGCTAAAGTGACCCTGGAGGTTGTGTGGCTGCAGATTTACACCCAGTGTGACAGTAGCAGTGAGTCGAAGGTGCCTTCTCTGTTCCCGGGATCTTTTTGTCGCTTTCGTGGAGAGAATTCAATAGTTTACCTTTTCTGAGAGATATCACTCTGATATCTCACTTCATAGAGAAAGTGTGCGGCTCCCCCTGGTGTCACACGCATGGATCATACAAACATGTTCAGTGTTGATGTGATGCAGTATGTTTTTGCTGTGAGCATATCGATTCCCAGTGAATGCACATCTCCCCCCTCTGTCTCCACTGATGGGAAAACATTCGACCGTGTAGCACACGCAGATGCTGTCTTCTTGTGATTCATTTGTCAACTCGTCTTCCAGTTTATTTCATCCATTTGCATGAAATGGATCATCTATCAACATTTTCAACAATGCAGAACAATGTGTGCTTCTAGTATGGTTGTATTTCCATTTTATAAATGAATGTAAGTGTAATGTGTTTGTTTGTGTGTTTTTTTTCCCTCCAAATTGCAGAATACTGCTCCATGCTCTGCTTATAAACACCTTAATAAATTGTTTTATTCTCATTAGGAAAGACAGGAGCCCCAAAGTCTCCTCTTTACATGTAATGTTGTAACTATACATCAAACAATAAAAACATTTAAAACTTCACTGTAATAACAAGGAAACACTCAAGACAGTGCGGACGCTTTATGTTACATAGACAGACGCTACGCTGTTGCCTATAGCGCGTGTAGCGGATAATCAATGAGATCATCCTTCAGCCACCAAAGGTGCCGCACTCGAGATGGAAGTGAGAGACTTTGCAGCGACCAAACATTTGGGTTCGGGGCGACGTTATCCCTAAAGTAAATCTCGCTTCCCGCACAAGTGCAATGACTGTAAAACGCGCTCTAACAATTTTGAACCTTCGCATTCGCCGTAGTCGTAGCTGGCGCTATCATGGCGGCTGCCAAGTAAGCAAACTTTTGCCGTTGGAAACTTTCTGGAGCGACTATGTCTGAATCTCTGATGTCAACCTCCAAGCGCCCTCCAAGACTTTTGGAATATCGCTCCGGACATCAGACCAATCGAGAACAACCGTCGTGAGAATGTAAATGTTTCTGAGTGCTGCACAGTTAGCAGCAGCGGCTAGCGAGCTAACCATCTAGCCACTTTCAACAAGTTAGCTCGCCAAACTTCCGGGTGACCTATAGATGGATAGATAGATATATGCACTTCATTGATCCCAAATAAGGAAACTACACTGTTGCAGCACTAACAAAACAGTACTACAAATCAGTTTAAGTGTCGGTGTGGTTTGTCTCGTCGAAACCAACACGAACTAAACCAAAGTCGATACACCAAAGTGGAAGTTCCTCCTCAATCAACATGTGTCGCTTCCTGCGCTACTGCGTGAGCCACTGCCTCCATGCGGCCATGACCCGGCTGGAGGAGGTCAACGACGAGGTGAGCGTGTGGTCGCCGCTCCGCTGGCTGGGCTACGTGTCCGGCCTCAACCTGCTGGTGGCGCTCTGCCTCGGCCTGTGGGCCCGCTGGCAGGACGGCAGCGCGGAGACCCTCCTGCCGCTCATCTTCCTGCTGGTGCCACTGGTCCTGGGAGTGGCGTGCGTGTTGTACTACTACTTCCACATGGAGCGGATGAGCCAACGCCTCCTCCTGCACCCGGCGCTGGGCTTCCTGCTGGGGCTGCTCTGCTTCCTGGATGGTCTCGCACTGCGCCATGACCCCAAGGAGCGGGCCGCCCGCTACCTGCTGCTCACCAGCGCCGCCCTGCGGACCCTGTGGGCGCTGCTCGACCGGCTCTTCGGCTGCAGCCGCTACCGGCCCGCCTTCCTCACGTCGGCCGAGCGGCTGGAGTTGGCGGGCTTCGCCGCCGCTTCATGCAGCACGCTGCCGCCCCAGGGGTCGCTGAGCGTCGCGGTGCTGCTGGTGGCGCTGGCTGCGGTGATGGTGGCTCTCCGGATGAGGGCGCTGCTGGCGCTACCCAACCTGTTGGTCTTCTCCGCGGTAGCGGCGGCGCTGTTCTTCCGCTCGCTGGGCGTCATCACCAACCCCGCGGCTCTCGCCTGCTTCTTCAGCCAGCTGCTGTGCGACCCGCTGCTGGACGTCTTCTTCAGCGGCCTGTCGGTGACAGAGCGCTGGCGGCCCTTCCTGGCCCGCAGCGCCCCCTGGCGGCGGCTCTCCCTGCTGCCCGTACTGGCCGTGGAGGCGGCCTTCGTCGTCCTGGCCGCCCAGAAGCTGCGAGAGCCACACAGGTGGTGGTTCCCCCTGGTGGCGGCCGTAGTGCTGTGCGCCCTCTTCTGGGCCACCTGCCACCTGGTGTTCGTGATGACGGTGTGGGGCTTCCACAGCAAGCTGAGCGCCTGCCAGCGGGTGCTGGCCGCCCAGCTGTCGGACAGCAGCGGCCTGGACAAAGTCATGGCCTCCAGGGGCATGAGGCACCTCTGCCTCATCTCGGAGCGCCTGCTCTTCTTTACGCTGGTGTCCACCGTGGCCCTTGCTGCCCTCTGCTGGCAGGTACGGACCAGCACCACATTCACACAACTGCCTGGTGCAAGTTTAACATGTCCGTTGAGCTCTCACCTCATTCACCTTTTCACCAGTGTTTTCTTTAGAGTAACTTGTGTGTCATCACAGTTTGTCAGTATCTAGTCAGAAATAGTAGTAGTAGTAGTAGTAGCAGTAGTAGTAGTAGTAGTAGTAGTAGTAGTAACACTCTTGCTCAGGTTCTATCCTCAATATTAATGTAGAAGGGTTAGAGGTCCAGTGTGTAATATTTAGAGATTTTGAAGAAGAAACAGTGACATCAAGTGGTCACATTTCAGTTTGCAGCGTCTTTCACTCCCCCTCCCCCTCCTGAGTTTGCCAGTGAACTACAACACTCAAACCTGGATACCTGGTCCACCTTCTTTTTCTTACGACGCTGAAGTTGGCACCACATTCACCGCGGTGCTTCTTAGTTGTCCAAAGTTGACAACTTTACCATTGATATCACGGTATTTTTCAGTTTTTCAGGTGGATGTCAACTTTGGAGTCCCCCCAAAAGGCCAAAAATGATTTCCCGTGAAATATGTCAACTGGTTGTGATAGTAGAGCTCCCATGCTTTACAATGATAACTCACATGTCCATTTCTACTGTATAATTTTGGAAATAATCCACATGAAAAACTGAAAAATATGTCAGTGGCAAAGTTGTCAACTTTGGAGTCCCCCAAATTAGGGTTAGGGTTACACTTAAGGCTGAAATTAGGGTTAGGGTTTCGTGTCTCTAGGACAAAGTTGACCTTTGACCCTCATAGACTTGTATGGCATTAGGGTCACGCTCAAGGCTGAAATTAGGGTTAGGGTTTCGGGGTTCCTCACGAGCTAGAAGCCCCAAATTTGGCGTGGGTGTGCCGTGGGGGCTCCTAATGAGAAAGCAAGTGACCCCATGTCTCTAGGACAAAGTTGACTTTTGACCCCCATAGACTAGGATGGCATTAGGGTTAACGTTAAGGCTGAAATTAGGGTTAGGGTTTCCGGGTTCCTCACGTGCTAGAAGCCCCAAATTTGGCATAGGCACTTCTTTAGGGATCCTGATGACAAAACAAGTGGCCCCACGTCTCTTGGACACAGTTGACCTTTGACCCTCATAGACTTGTATGGCATTAGGTTTAGCGTTGAGGCTGAAATTAGGGTTAGGGTTTTTGGGTTCCTCACACGCGAGAAGCCCCAAATTTGGCGTGGGCGCTTCTTGAGGCAGCTGGATTGTCCACACCAGGCTTCCTTAGAAATATGCTGGTGCAAGATGGCAGCTAACTGTATATTGTTATATACATATAAGAACTGTTCTAAGGGGAGGAAAACCTTTTATCTGACTACAATTCTACACTTTTAATGTATTCATGGGCAGTGTGTTCAGCTTTTCCCAATATAAAAATAATAAATCAAGGTAAATATGACACACTTTACCTTGAAATGGAGGCAAAGTTTAAAGATGTTTCCAATGTGTGGCCTCCACCTCTTCATCGTCCTGGCATGAAGACGAGCTGGACGACTGAGAACCTCCCCAGACGTCCTGGCTGCTGGTGGTGGCGTTGGAGACAAATGAGCTGAATTTTCTGCTCCTCCTCTGCAGCCGTCCAGCAGCCTCTTTGTCAGCACGCTGCTGCTGGTGCTGCCCCTGGAGTCTCTGTTCCACGGCCTGTTCCACGAGCTGGGCAGCAGCCTGGGTGGAACCTGTGTGGGCTACGCCCTGGTGGTCCCCACCAACTACTGCAGGTAGAGTCTACACACACCTCTGGCAACGCTGCAGTAACACACTCATCTAGAGCCAATTAATGGAAATAATTAGTATTTAGATATTTGTCATATCAATTTGTATGTACATGCTCCTTTAACGATGCAAAATTTCCCGAATGTGGGATAAATAAAGGCCTTCTGTTCCATTCTGATCTGACCCTGACCCCTCCAGCCCTGACGGCCAGCCCTTGCTGCTGCCTCCGGGCCAGGTGCAGGAGTTGAACCGGCGCTCGACGGCGATGCTGAGTGGCGTGCAGCGTCTCTTCGCCCACCATCTGATCGAGGCCTTCGGCTGCGACTACTCCAGTAGCGGCGTGACGCTGGAGGCGCTGGCCGCCAAGATCAAGACCTTCCTGGATCTGCGCACCGCCGACGGCCCCCGACACGACACCTACCTCATCTACTACAGCGGGCACTGCCACCCGTCTGGAGAGTGGGCGCTGGCAGGTGAGGAGGGGGAGGGGCACTGGGCCCCAGGTCTGAATTTAATAATATATATATGTATATATATATATATATATATATATATATATATATACATATATATATATATATATATATATATATGTATGTATATACCCTGAAATTTATGGTTGACTCAAATTAATTTTTTTACAATGATACCTCACGTCCATTTCTACAGTATAGTTTTTGAAATAATCCACCTGAAAACCTGAAAAACGTCACCTGAAAAATATCATAATGTCAATGGCAAAGTTGTCAACTTTGGAGTCCCCCCAAAAGGCCAAAAACTTCCCGTGAAATATGTCGACTGATTATAAAAGTGGAGCTCCCATGCTTTACAATGATGCCTCACATGTACATTTCTACTGTATAAATTTGGAAATAATCCACCTGAAAAACTGAAAAATACCGTGATGTCAATGGCAAAGTTGTCAACTTTGGAGTCCCCCAAATAAGGGTTAGGGTTACGCTTAAGACTGAAATTAGGGTTAGGGTTTCAGGGTTCCTCACGCGATAGAAGACCCAAATTTGGTGTGGGCGCTTCTTGAGGGATCCTGATGACAAAGCAAGTGGCCCCATGTCTCTAGGACAAAGTTGACCTTTGACCCCATGGACTTGTAAGGTTAGTTAAGGCTGAAATTAGGGTTAGGGTTACGCTTAAGGCTGAAATTAGGGTTAGGGTTTCGGGGTTCCTCACGCGCTAGAAGCCCCAAATTTGGCGTGGGCGCTTCTTGAGGGATCCTGATGACAAAGCAAGTGGCCCCATGTCTCTAGGACAAAGTTGACCTTTGACCCCCATGGACTTGTATGGTTTTAGGGTTAGCGTTAAGGCTGAAATTAGGGTTAGGGTTACGCTTAAGGCTGAAATTAGGGTTAGGGTTTCGGGGTTCCTCACGCGCTAGAAGCCCCAAATTTGGCGTGGGCGCTTCTTGAGGGATCCTGATGACAAAGCAAGTGGCCCCATGTCTCTAGGACAAAGTTGACCTTTGACCCCCATGGACTTGTATGGTTTTAGGGTTAGCCTTAAGGCTGAAATTAGGGTTAGGGTTACGCTTAAGGCTGAAATTAGGGTTAGGGTTTGGGGTTCCTCACGCTAGAAGCCCCAGGACAAAGTTGGCGCTTCTTGAGGGATCCTGATGACAAAGCAAGTGGCCCCATCTCTCTAGGACAAAGTTGACCTTTGACCCCCATGGACTTGTATGGTTTTAGGGTTTAGCGTTAAGGCTGAAATTAGGGTTAGGGTTACGCTTAAGGCTGAAATTAGGGTTAGGGTTTCGGGGTTCCTCACGCTAGAAGCCCAAAATTTGGCGTGGGCGCTTCTTGAGGGATCCTGATGACAAAGCAAGTGGCCCCATGTCTCTAGGACAAAGTTGACCTTTGACCCCCATGGACTTGTATGGTTTTAGGGTTAGCGTTAAGGCTGAAATTAGGGTTAGGGTTACGCTTAAGGCTGAAATTAGGGTTAGGGTTTCGGGGTTCCTCACGCGCTAGAAGCCCCAAATTTGGCGTGGGCGATTCTTGAGGGATCCTGATGACAAAGCAAGTGGCCCCATGTCTCTAGGACAAAGTTGACCTTTGACCCCCATAGACTTGCATGGCATTAGAGTTAAGCTTAAGGCTGAAATTAGAGTTAGGGTTTCAGGGTTCCTCACGCGCTAGATTCAATTCTAATTTGCAATCAGCAACCTTCTCACAGTCTGACTGTTCAGGAAGTCCCAACCCCCCCAGACAGGAAACACAAAGACGAGCCATCATTGACTTTATTGATTCGTCATCCCCCTTTTTCATTCAAAGTTCTCTGCTCTCTGCTCTCTGCGGCCACCAGGGGGAGACACTCTACGTCTGGAGCAGATCCTGGAGTGGTGGCGCGACCGCAACGGCAGCTTCAGCTCGCGCCTCCTGCTGGTGCTCGACTGCCAGCACGCCGAGGCCTGGGTGCAGCAGGTGCGGCGGGTGGAGGGGCTGCACGTGGCCGTGCAGGGGGCCACCCTCAAGGTCGCCACCCGCCCCTGGGCCACCGCCCCTCGGACCCCCCCCGACCCGGAGCAGCCGCTGCTGGACCCCAGGAACCCCCAGCTGGGTGACTTCACCGCCCGCTGGGTGGAGTTCAACTGCAACACCCTGGACGGCGAGCTGCAGTGGTGCGAGGAGCAGGGCCGGCCCGTCGGCGCCACCTACGGCCTGTCCCGCCACTGGAGCGACTACACGCTGCACCTGCCGTCGGGCAGCGACCTGACCCACCACTGGGGGGCGTACTTCCCCCGCCTGGCCTACCCGCTGGTGCAGCTGCTGCTGTGGTGCAGCAGCCTCCACCTTCTGTGGCTCTGCAGCGCCACCCTACGGTGTCTGAGGAGGGTCAAACTCAACTGGTTCCCAGCAGCTGTCCTGGACACTGGCCAGGGCCTCAAACTGGTCCGAGCATAACTGCAACTATCAATATATACATATATGTTTACATGTATGTGTATGTATATATGAACAAAAGCAGTTTTATTTAACCTTCAGATTCTATATGCAATTGAATATTTTCTAAGAGTTGATTTTTGGGCAGCTTTTGAGGAAAAGACCCCCACCACCCTTTTCTTTTTTTTTCTTTTTTTTAATTTAGTAATGAATCTTTTATCTGCGTTGGCATTTACTTCTGATTTGACGTCAACAATGTTTTGCACTTTGTTTTTCTCTCATCTGATTCGATTCCACAAGGTCCCACATCGTTCAGCAACCAATCAGCACTGACCTTCTCCAACAAGCAGGAAGTCCAGGAAGGACAACAGAAAACACTAGAGGAGCATCAGTGCCTGGACTGGTTCTGATCACTGATCCGACCACTCTGCTGTTCACAAAGTGCCTCTTTTGTGATGCCAAGTTCCTTCAAGAGACAAGTTGAATGTAATGTGGGACCTTGAACTTGAAGACGTTTGTCTGGTGTTTCACCGACGCAACCAAATACCTTCAGCTCCTCAGCTGATTCTCATCATGAAACCAAAGTGATGGAGGTCCATCTTTTCAAGATCCCAACCAATTTGATTTATTGTAAATGTACATTTTTCTTCTTTCTACTGCAGTCACTATTAACACTCCAACTTCTGTGTTTTTATTGTTACAACAGTGGAAGAAATGTCACATTTTGAAGATACAACTTGAGTTGAGTCTCTTTTATGATGAACATTTTAAAAAATGCACTAGCAAGCAGAGAAATGACTCAGTCAGTTTTCTTCCCAGGGTTCTTTGTGGCTCCTCAGACTGTGCAGGTGTTTGCTGTCGCTTCTTTGCAGCGTTAATCACCATGTTGGAAAAATATGCAGTATAAATACTTGAAATAATTTTCTGGCTTCCACATTTGATACTGTGTGAAATAAAAATATGACAGTTTTTTTGAGCGCTTGTGTCAGATTCTCACATTTTGTACAATAAGTTAAAAAAAAAAAAGTCAGTTAAGAAATAAAAGTAAAGTTTTATGATTATGAAAAGGAAATCACAATTTTAATGTTTTTAAAACAAAAAAACAAAACAAAATTCTAATTCAAGTTTTAAGATACTTTTATTGAAAATATTATAAAAGTATGTGGTGCAGCAGCATAGTTCAGATTGGATTAACTCTAACATGTTCACATTTACATAAACCAAAGATGAAAATGGCTTTTCCTTGTTTCTTTTTTACAACGTGTAAAGGAATGTAGTGCGGATAGTAAGTAAGAGTATATCGCCCCCATGTGGGGGGAAGCATTACTTCACTGAACCCAAAACACCTGAGGACGTTTGGGCTTCTGCTTTTCTGTTTCTAACTGCATGACAGGAGATCTGATGGGGTCCAGTTTAAGACTTTCACTGGTCAGATGACATTTCAATGGTGTCATCTGACCGGTGGAAGACACTGACACAAGAAGGAACATCTACATGGACAGGACGACCAGCCGCTGACCTTTGACCCACCAGCTCACCATCACGTTTGGGTTTTTTTTCAAAACACAACCAGAGTGTGAAAATATGATAAATCTACAATTTAATCTGAGTTTTTAGAGCTAAATAAATGGATGAGGAACTGAAACTTTCAAATTTGAGCCACAGATTCTGCTGGATGAGATTCAGGAGAGGAAAAACTCAACAACAGCATCAGTGACACAGCAGCCTGGTGGACAACAGAGCTCAGCCCAGTCTGAAGCATCTAGTCCAGTCCACCAGGTCTGAAGCATCCAGTGGTGGAAACAGATGGAAGGAGAAGCTGGAATCCACCAGGGATCTTTTGACACCAGGAGGAGCAATAGACAGAGGAGATCCAGACTGGGAGGAGGTGACAGTGTGAAGCTTCTTCTACTGACACACTCACTGATTTACAAAAACAACAAAGATCTCATGTTTGCTTCAAGCACAGGAGGCTCTTTGATGATGAGATGAGGAGCAGCTGCTTCCCACAGTGGACACGAGCACTTTGGCTTTTTATTAACATTAATATCATTACTGTTATTTTACAAGCAGTCACTTCAAACAGAAGCCAAATGTTCCATTCATGAAGGAAGACACTGTCCCCACACACACACACACACACACACACACACACACACACACGTTTAGTGATGACATGAAACACCTGGCCGACCTCCTCCCTCCCTTCCTCCGCTGTCCCCTCCCCCTGCTGCCCCCCCCCCTTCCTCCCTCCTTGAGGAGGAGATCTGGGTGGAACGGCAGTGTGATCGGATCCAAACAATGTTTTGGCTTCTGCAAAAAAACAAAGTCTGAGCTTTGGTTCTGTCACAATATCGGAAAGAATTATAATAAAAAAAACCCACAAAGCTGAAAAAGGTTCCGTCACTTCACTTCTTCCTGAAATGAAACGCAACTCAAGCCAAACAAAAGTTCCTCCCTTCGACTCTTCCGTTCATATTCAGAGCGTGAAATAAATAAATACTGGGGGAAAATTGTGTACTTTTTGGCAGAAAAAGACTCAAGCGGTGATTGGTTGCGGCTGAGCAAAGCTTGTCTCGAGTTCAGGTTCAATTCAGTGTCTGGAGGTCAGATGTCAGGTGACCTCGGGTCACTGTGCTGATTGTCTGTACAGAAGGACTAATAATATACAATCTAGTGTTGGTCCACCCGCACTGCAGTAACAACGACGGCCACCAAGACAACATTTAGAAATAAAATAATAACCTTAACCCATTGATCCAGTAGAACATCTGCATGTTGGATAACACCTGGCGCTGGCCTTCCTCTGCTGCCAGGTGAGGCAGTGCTGTCAGTGTGACAGAGACGAGTGACAGTGACGATCCCCAATGTCTCCTCCACCACATTCCAAACAGGAAGTCCACGTCTGGCCGCAGATTGACGGCATCATCATCTTCCAATCAAGACAAAGTGCAATTAAAAAAAAAAAAAAAAGACCAAACCCCAACAAAAAAAAGCCATTAGAACGCCTGCCAATCATTGTCGTCCATCACTTGAAGCCCTCGTCATCAAACTTGTTTCCTTTTTTCCTTCTCCTCTTCTTCACCCCAGAACAACAACAACAGCAGTCAGCATTTCTGCCATGAAATTTCCCCAAGATGCTCAAAAAAAGAAAGAAAGAAAGAAAGAAAGAAAGACAGAGAGAGAGAGAGAGAGAGAGAGAGAGAGAGAGAGAGAGAGAGAGAGAGAGAGAGAGAGAGAGAGAGAGAGAGAGAGAGAACACTAGAATGAGGTAAATCCCTGCAGAGACGAGCAGTCAGTCGTTCTTCAGCTCCACCCTCTAATCCTGTCTTCCTTCTGATTGAGGCTCCACAATCCTTCAGGCTCCTCCCACCAGACCCCCAACCGCAGCCCCTCCCCCTTGCCCTCCCACTCAGGACTTCCTGTGCCGCAGCGTCTCCGATGAGCTGCCGTTCAGTTTGCTGCGGCCAGACGGTGGCGCTGCCGTGCTGCCGTTGCCCAGGGGGCGCTCCCGGTCCGAGGGCACTTCCTGTTTGCGTCGGCGGGTCTCCTTGTAGCGGAGCGTGATGTCACTAGGGGAGGAAGAATAGAAGAGCAGAGTGAGAGGACACTCCTCAAGATCCAGAGTGAAACAGTTGGAGATTTGGAGGACGAAACAGCGACACCAAGTGGTCACATTTCAGATTGCAGCGTCTTTCACTCTCCCTCCCTCCCTCTCCTGAGCTTGCCAGTGAACTACGGTGGCCCTGTGCACCCAAACCTGGATACCTGCTCCACCTTCTTCTTCTTCTTGGTGGGTTTATTTGAGGACGCCCCCTAGTGTTCAGTCTAAATACCAAACGCTATGCTATGCTGGGAGGGAAGCCACAGGCTGTTATTGCACTGCGATTGCACTCTTTAATAATGTATTTATGGCCAGTATGTTGTTGGGCTTCGAACAAATAAAAAAACGCAATTGAAGCCAAGCTTTATCCACTGGACCTTCAAAGATTTAACGTCTCAACGTCTTTTCCAGGCAGAGAAATGCTGAACTTTGACCTTTGAGACACCAGGAGGTTCGTTCAAGCCCCCCCAACCCCCACTCCCCTCCTGGACGTACCGTATGAAGAACTTCCAGACGGTCCAGATGACGATGAGGATGAGTCCCAGGAACCAGCACTGCATGATGAAGAAGGGGATGGGCAGCATGATGGTGTTGGGGTCGTACTTGACCACGATGAGGAACTCGGTGACGGTGATGGCGGCCACCAGCCACGCCTGCTGGCCCAGCTTCTTGTGGAACTTCCTGATGGGACGCAGGCAGCAGATACAAGGTCACACTGTGCAGCGTCGCCTCGAGAATAAAATCATCGTCAGAAAACTGGTGGCTTCACTGTTGAAGCCCATCTGGACGGAGGCTCCGGTCACTGGGTTTGTCTGGACTGCTCTCCTATACTATTATACCATATAGTAATAATAACATCAGTGAAATAATAATAATCATAATTATATTAGTGCAATAGTGCAGTGGAATATAATACACATGATAAACAATATGAGCGTCCGGCGCCACCTACGGGTGGTCCATGAAGTCGTAGATCTCCCTCATGGCCACGCCCCCCACGTTGACGAAGAAGACGAGGCGCAGCAGCACCAGGTAGTGTTCTGGAGGCATCCACAGCACGAACTTCAGGTAGAAGGTGTTCAGCTCGGCCAGCAGGAACTGAGGAGGAGGAGGAGGAGGAGGAAGAGAAGGAATCCATCACTCATCAGCATCAACAGCATCAGCAGCAGCAGCAGCAGCAGCAGTGAACCCACCATGAAGATAATGCCCAGCACGGCCAGCCAGCGCCGCACTGTGGACGCCGGCTTCCACTCAAACTTGACCCAGCTGTAGGGCGTGAACTGGAACGCAATGCGCTTGATCTTCCCCCTGGGGGCGACACAGAACAGCAACAACTCCGGAAGTTAACAAATGAAAAGAGAGGCCAAAATCCAACCAACCAGCTGAAGGTCCAGTGTGGAGATTTGAGAAGGAACAGCGACATCAAGTGGTTGCATTTTAGATTGCTTGTTGGTCTGTGGAGATTCTTATTTATAAATGAGGGTTGGGAAAGCTGGCCTTGCATTGGACTGCCAGTGTACACTTGCATCCATGTATTTAAGGGCAGTACGTGAAGCTTCTACCAACATGAAAACGATAAATCAGGCCAAGTTGGACACACTGGACCTTGAACTGGTGCAGTGAGGAGCCTGATTGGTCTTCGTACTTGTATGTGGGGATGTTCCACAGGCCCTGCCACTGGTAGGGCTTCATGGACAGCCAGGCCAGCGTCTTCATGCCGCAGTAGATCCCCAGGCCGTTACACACCAGCACATCCATGATCCACTGCAGAGACAGCAGCAGCAGCAGGGTCGTCAGGTCAAAGGTTACAGCGCAGAAGTCGATATTTTGACTAAATGTTAACGCAACATATTTCTTCACATTTCTTATTTTTTTTACTTCTTGGAACAAACTGAAAAGAGGAAAGCGGGAACGAGGGAGCGGAGAGATGCCAGTACGTACGTGGTCCCACCAGCACTCTGAGAAGTTGGGCAGCTGGTGCTCCAGGCTGTACTCCAGGAACTCAAACATCACGCTGATGATCATGCACATCCACCAGTCCCGAATCATCAGCGTCTGAGAGAGCAAGAGCGCAGAGAGGGAGGAGGAGGAGGAGGAGGAGGAAGAGGAGGAAGAGAACAATGTGTTCCACACGACTTTGAGTGGATGAGAAGCAACCATCTTCAAACAGCAGCAGCAGGCTGACGACCCTGAAGGTCCAGTGAAGCTGAAAGGGTCCACAGGGTGCCTTCTCTATATAAGACTATTAGTGTAGTATTACTAGTGTATTAGTGTAGTATTACTAGTGTATTAGTGTAGTATTACTAGTGTATTAGTGTAGTATTACTAGTGTATTAGCGTAGTATTACTAGTGTATTAGTGTAGTATTACTAGTGTACTAGCGTAGTATTACTAGTGTATTAGTGTAGTGTTACTAGTGTATTAGCGTAGTATTACTAGTGTATTAGTGTAGTATTACTAGTGTATTAGCGTAGTATTGCTAGTGTATTAGTGTAGTGTTACTAGTGTAGTATTACTAGTGTATTAGGGTAGTATTACTAGTGTATTAGCGTAGTATTACTAGTGTAGTATTACTAGTGTATTAGCGTAGTATTACTAGTGTATTAGTGTAGTATTACTAGTGTATTAGCGTAGTATTACTAGTGTATTAGTGTAGTATTACTAGTGTATTACTGCACTGTTAGCATAGTTTAACCATTTGGGATCAATAAAATACATCTGTCCATCTATCTGTGTGATAGATGATCTTCAAACCATTCAGTGGAAACACCTGCAAATCGCAATTGTACTTGGAGGAAGTTTTAGAAATATGGCTTTTATTTTGCCAAGAACTGTCAGCTGGTGTTTGGCTTGAGCCCAGATCAAATGGTTGCTGTGATGTAACCGACCGAAAAATAGTTTCTAACAATAGTTTAGAATGCACTGGACATGCAGGATCACACAGCTGCTGGACTGAACTAGTGACAGTGAGGTGGTGGTGATGGTGGTGGTGGTGGAGCACCACGGCAGCTACCTTGATGTACCATCCCAGGAAGTGAGCCGGGACGAAGCCGTCCATCTTGTCCTGTGGAGACAAACCCAGCGCGTTGACTTCTACTGGCGGCTCTCAAAACCAACACCATCCTTCTCAGCTCAGCCCGACTGCAACCAGGTGACTGGCGTCTCAGCTCAGCCCAGTTGCAACCAGGTGACTGGCGTCTCAGCTCAGCCCCAGTTCAACCAGGTGACACCAGCTGCAGCCACACGGCTGAGGTGAGAAACGTCCCACTCAATATTCCATCCTGGAGAAAGCAACAAGCTAAAGACGATGACGATGATGGTGAAGAAGATGGCAGGCAGCCTCACCCAGAGGTTGTGCAGGGGGTCGCTGGTGTTCCCAGGGTCGTAGATGAGGCAGTTGCCTCCATAGTCTCTCTCAGGCAGCGGCACGCCCAGCTTGGGGTCGATGTACTTCATGAACTGTCGTCCGTCGTGCACCGTCTGCAACCCGAGAGAGAGAAATCCTTACAAACACGCCGTCTCGCTCGGGTGTCTGAGCAGACACGCAGCACAAAGCCAGGTTGTTTTCATTAAACCAAAGAATGAAAGCATTTTTAAGCGGCAGTCTTCTGCTGCTCGAGTGGACTCGCGTGACTTGGAAGGTTTTACACGGTGCAACTGTGAGTGTGAGGCTCAGTCACAGAGGTTCTGGTGAATGATGTGGCAGCACGAGGGGCAGCAGAGATGAAAGCTTCAGTCAGCTCCTCCGCTGAGGAAAAAATAACAACATTCTGATGTGATTTCCCACCTGGAAGAGGATGAAGATGAGGAAGAGCTCGTAGACGACGGTGACACACAGCCAGAATCTCCAGTAGGCTGTCGGTAGAAAGAGAGAGAGAGAGAGAGAGAGAGGGAGACGGTGATGGTTAGACTGGAGGAGAAGCTCTGCACTCTCATATACAGAAACACAACAGCAGCTGCATTTCCATCACCCCTAGAACTGCAGAAACCTAAATATGGCCATAATAAAAGCTGCTGGTGGTGGAAGCAGCTCCACTTGGAAAAACCTCTCAATGATGGCTCAAAGGTCTCGATGCTCTCATCAGGTGGTTTTCCACACTTTTTTCACACTGACACGTCAGCGGACGTGGCGTAAGGGGTCACGTGACCAGTTCACTGACCAGTGAAAATGGCGCGTTACGATTGGACGGAGGAGGGACAAGTAATCAAAGAGAAAAATATATAAGAACCATTCTGGACAGGATAACAAACTCCAAGGCAGCAGCAGCATCGTCATCGACGACCAACATGGCTGGTGACCATAGCTTAGCATTAGCTCAGAGCTCAGCCTCAACAACTGCAGCTTTCTACTGGCTGACTGACATGGAAAAGAAGTTTTGACTTTATGAAGATGATTTTCTGCTTCTCACTGTTTAAGAAGGTCACAGTTGGATGAAGGTGGCTGCTGGACATGATGGAGTCGTCTGCTCACATTCTAGAGCTGCGCTGCTGCTCTCACACAGACAGGTGGTGCAGTCTTACCTGGGTGTGGGCGGGTGAAGGGTCCATCCTTGGCTTGAGTCACTCCGAAACACAGGAAGACCAGGATGCTGGCCACAATCCCCCTGCAGATTGATTGATTGATTGATTGATTGATTGATTGATTGATTGATTGAGAGACAATTTAACAACAAATTCCCAACTCCACCCCATTGAACACACTGAACTTGATACTATTGCTCCGAGTCCTATACTGCTCAATACAACTGGTCATATGACTGTTGGTGTGTGTGTGTGTGTGTGTGTGTGTGTGTGTGTGTGTGTGTGTGTGTGTGTGTACTCGCTGGGCCAGAGTGCACGTCTGCACTCCACAAATGCACGCAGGGCAGGAAGTGAGAAGTTAATGAGACATTTTTTAGGCCAGATTGGGAGTGATTGTGTGTGTGTGTGTGTGTGTGTGTGTGTGTGTGTGTGTGTGTGTGTGTGTGTGTGTGTTCCGCTGCCAGGAAGAAGCTGGAGTGTTTATCCTGAACAACGCTGAAGTTGGCACCACATTCGCCGAGGTGCTTCTTAGGTTTCGATGCCACCTAAAAAAAAATTCCGCAATTTGACCGCTAGATGGCAGTGCTTATCCCAACACTTTTCAACATCTAAAATTCAGCGAATCATTATGTCTATGTTGAGGTGGATTTTTCCAAAATTATACAGTAGAAATGGACATGTGAGGTATCATTGTAAAGCATGGGAGCTCTACTATCAAGAGCAAGTGTCCCAGAGCCTCCAGGACAAAGTTGAACTTTGACCCTCATAGACTTGCATGGCATTAGGGTTACACTTAAGGCTGAAATTAGGGTTAGGGCTTCGGGGTTCCTCACGTGCTAGAAGCCCCAAATTTGGCGTGGGCGCTTCTTTAGGGATCCTGCTGACAAAGCAAGTGGCCCCATGTCTCTAGGACATAGTTGACTTTTGACCCTCATAGACTCATTTCATTAGGTGAAATATGTCAACTGACTGTGATAGGAAAAAATCCACCTCAACATAGACATAATGATTCGCTAAATTTTAGATGTTGAAAAGTGTTGGGATAAGCACAGCCATCTAGCGGTCAAATTGCGGATTTTTTTTTTTAAAGGTGGCATCGAAACCTAAGAAGCACCGCGGCGAATGTGGTGCCAGCTTCAGCGTTGTTTATCCTGATAAGTCCCACTGCGCTGACTGCAGTAAATCCTGTTCAGACACATCCCACCGTCCCTGACCTACACCCCCGCCCGCCACCATCACGTCAGGAAGACCCCGCCCACCTCCCCACCTGCCTCCCGGCATTTCCATAAAACTCCAGCTTATCATTACCCAGGTCAAAACCAACTGGGTTGATTTTTTTATAGGTATGAACTCAGTTCAATGGGATAAAAACGGTAAAAAAGTAACGGCGTGGAATAAATTCCAGTCCAAGTGGTTTCTGCTGCTCGCACGACAACGAGGCAATGACAGGAAATGCTATTTTACACAGAAGTGAGGTCGTCGGTCTTGGCAACCAATGAAACGAGGCTTCAGTGACTGAGTGTGAGACCTTTCACAGTGACGACAAAAGCAGAAAAACAGTTTGTTGTTGTTCTTCGGAGGAACCAATCTGTGCTGAATCTAAATCACTTCCAAGAATTCATTGTCCCACTTCCTGTTTCCTCAGGCTTTTATGCAACACTGGAGAATTACTGCACATCAACAACTTCAACTTGGTCCGCTTCAAATTGCTGCAGTAAGAAAAAGACAGATGCTCACTTCCACCCTCCACCCGTGACTGCACTGCCCTGCCATGATTTTAATCACCACTCCAAACACACCTTTTCCACACTGCTTTTAGTGCTTAATTACTGTTTTTCTGTTACCCATTAACTACAATTGTTGCTACAGCTGTCACCTCCCTGTTGTCATCTCCCAGTTTTCTCTTATTTTACTCCATATCTTTGATTTGTTTGATGTGTTTTAACTTTTCTTTGAGGACTTTGAAAAGCACTCTATAAATAAAATGTATTATTCTTATATTATTATCAGATGCAGAACAAAGTGGAAAATAAATTCATTAATAACTGAATTCCTCTTCAGTTTCTTGGTATTTGTAGCTCAGTCAGTCAACGCCAGGTTGAAACACTGAGGGCTGCAAACTAAGTTGCGTCTCTTTCTTGGAAACATGGAAACATCTCGACAAACCAGTTCCATCTGTCCAGCCGAGGGGGAAGGTGCCTAGCGCTGCCCGCCCGCCCGCCCACCCACCCACCTACCTCTTGGTGTTGTAGGCCGTGTCCTGGGGGGTCTCCTCCAGCAGCGTGACGTAGACCAGGGCGCAGGTCAGGATGAAGAGCACCGTCAGCGTGTGGGCTCGCCTGCACACAGCAACACTCACACTTACACAACAGCCAGGGAGGAGATAAACTGACCTCTGACCCCTCACTCACCAGGCTAGCCAATCATCTCCCCAAAACACTGCTCTCTGACTGGTCAGTGTCAACATCCATAACAGAGTTCAATCACTGAGGAACATCAATATTATTCAAGGTCCAGTGTGAAATATTTGGAGATTTGGACGAAGGAAAGGTGACATCTAGTGGTCACATTTCAGATTGCAGTATCTTTCACTCCCCCTCCCTCTCCTGACCTTGCCAGTGAACTACGGTGGCCCTGTGCACCCAAACCTGGATACCTGCTCCACCTTCTTCTTCTTCTTCTTGGTGGGTTTAGTTGAGGACGCCCCCTAGCATTCAGCCTGAATACCAAACGCTGTGCTGTCAGGCAGCTGGATTGTCCACACCAGGCTTCCTTAGAAATATGCTGGTGCAAGATGGCAGCTAACTGGGAGCACTGGGACCCTGATTGATCAATGGAGGTTCTCATAGATATGAGAACCGTTCTGAGTGGAGGGAAACCACATGACTTTCAATGTAGTACAATTCTACATATTTATGTATTTATGGGTAGTATGTTAAGTTTTACCAATATAAAAATCATAGATCAAGGTGAATATTACACACCAGACCTTTAAGATACTATTTATTACTATAACTATGCTATAATTTGATACTATACATTCTAAGTGATTGGTTGGACTGTAGTATACAGTATATTCCATCATAATGCTGTTGGAGTGTGTTGGGAAGTTGATGTGGAGTTGAAGGCAGTTTGTGATGTCACCAGGGGAATCCTATCCAGCCCAGGGGCCAAACCTTGGACTGCTGGACAGACTGGGACTCGGCCGCTTCTCAAACGCTGTCTCTCTATCAGCGGCTCTTATCTGGTGCCATGGAGCAAAGTTTGCTTCATCCACTTCACTGATGCACCACAGATGCGTGAACATACAGGGAACATACAGTATGTACAGTGCAAGGATGACCTCAGGAAGCCTTTAGAGAGAGAGGTCCAGATCTGGACCAAAGATAATGACTGTGAGAGAGTGGACCTGAGCAGAGAGCTGGAAAGGTGCTTTCAAATAGTGACGTGTCCTTCTGTCTCGCTGCTGTTTGTTTGCTCAGGCATCCAACTAAAGAAGCAACTCTGCAATTAAACATTAACACCAAACACAGAGTGAGTGTGTGTGTGTGTGTGTGTGTGTGTGCAATGCAATCACGTCAGGCTAGACAAAGGCATCGGATGAACCACAGCCAAGCAATTCAAACAATTCATCCATCAGCTTGATTCATGGCTGGCAGGAGGATGCAGAGCAGCGTCAGGAAGCCTTGGTCACAGATGCAACCACTGCAAGATCTAACATGTCCAGCCGTTCTGATAGGAGCCTCTGAACAAGCGTTAAAAACACTCTTTTGTGAAGACTTTCATGTTTTTTTGGTGGGATAATAAACAGAGAGACTTGATTATTGTTTTGCAAAAGCACGTCAATCTGCAGCCGTTCATAGAAGACTTTGTAAAGAAATGGTGCTGAATGTTACATGGGAGTGACATGTTATTACAAAATGTCCAAAGTAATGATGTATTGCAGGTATTTAGGGCACCTTTGCCACAGTCCTCTGAGACTCTCCTACAGGCGTGATTAGCACCATGTCTCACAGCTCCACCTGCTCCACCTGCTCCACCTGCTCCTCAAACCTGTCTGGCTGGAGCCCCGGGGGAGGGAGGGCTGGCCTGGGTCTCTCTCGCCTGACGACAGCACAACAACGCTGGGGGTGAAATGATACAGCGGAAATAACAGAGCGTTGCCACACAGGGTGGCTGAGCTAAACCTCTCAGAATCAAGCTCAACGATTAAGGCTGAGCAGCAGGGGGGCGCTAGAGCGAGCCCGAGACAGTCCAAGGAGCCATTAGAGGAGCAGCAATAGTCCAGCCTGGAGGCCGAGTGGAGAAAAACACGGTGAACGTCGGTATCAGTGGAAAAGATGATTTCATCTTTATTCAAAACGCTAATATTTAAAATTCATTTGATGTATTTGAACATCAGAAATGTCTGCGTGCCATGACTGGAGCCTTTCCACACCAACATCACTTTGACCTGGGACTGAAGGTCAAAATCACACATTTTGAAGAAACACAAACAAAGTATTGTTGTGAAAAATATGCATTTTTCACAACAATACTTTGCAAGTTGTGTCAGTTTGTCTGTTTCTTCCGGCACAAACTGACTCTTGGTGACTTCCAGCCACGGCACCTCTCCAAAAAAAAAAGAAAAAAGAAGAGAATCCTTTTCAGCTCCAATTTGTACAAATAAGGCAGGGCCCATGGTTGGTAGTTATGCTCCCTCCATGACAACCACACACACAGAAACCCTTCTTTGGCTCATACTGGAAACTCAAACTAGGCAGTGAACGCATCACTGCAAGACATGAAGATGAAGATGAACTCTAAGACCACCAGAAAACCTTTTCACTTGGAAAAAATTGAAAAAATATATTGCAATTTTAAAAAGGCTGTGCTTTGCGGGGCGACATCCTTCATAAGCAACACTGTGGTAATGATACTGACACACAGACACACAGCGAGCACATAAACACAATGACTGCACTGTTTGCTGGGAGAACTCTACACTTTTTTTAACCCGTTTCCATTGTGATTTCTGTTCATGCTGCTGTTTTTTAATTGACGCATCAGCTGCGCCACCACTGCTCCACCACTAGTTTTGCTTTGCGTTGGAGACGTCCTGCCATTAGCAGAACCTTCTCCATCCTTTCACTATGAGGCGAGCCTCTGACTCTAAACTCTGCACAATTTGACTGTCTTCTGCACGTCTGCTTTGGTTGTTTGTTGTACATAGATTGATTTGAGTGTTTTTTTTAACTACTGTAACTACTGCATGGTTCATTTTGTACTGCTTTTTCAATGCTGCAACAGCGTTGTTTCTCAATTTGGGATCAATAAAGTACATCTATCTATCTATCTATCTATCTATCTGAAATCGTAGGTAGGTGTGGAACAAGGTCGTGATATCCACCCGGACCAGCGGAAGGGTGACTCGGGCCTATGTGCCGGTTCACCTTGAGCATCAACGAAACCAGCCTCCTGCAGTCACCTGCAGCCGGATTCAACCACCAGCGCCTCCAGCACTGATTCCCCTGACTGAGTGGAGGTGCACTCACCAGAAAAAGGTGTTGGTCCCGTCGTCGTACACCTCACACTCGGCGTTCTTGCGGTACAGACTCTCCCTGGAGGTCTGCTTCACCACGTGTGACCTGCTGGCCTGGGCTCCAGGGGCTCCTGGGTAGCTGGACTCCGCCTGGCCGTTGTGGACCTGCTCGCTGGCGGCGCCCATCGCAGCCACGCTGCTTCTCTTCGACTCGACCTTCGTCATGGCTTCCTCCTCCTCCTCCTCCTCCTCCTTGTATGTGTCGACTCGATCCCGCAAAGTTTATTTCTCCTTTATCTGCTCCCCCTCGCCGTCATCCACGTCGGCCCCACCCAGGCGCCTGTCACAGCAGCAGCAGCAGCATCCTGTGGTGGTCAGAGGGAGGGAGCTGCTCGTTACCAGGGCGAGAAACCTGAAAATCCCGTCCTGCCGCTGAACGCCTCCCAGCCCCGCCGAGTGGGATTCACGTCAGTCATTACGTTAACGTGACACTCCAGAAAACACTCCTGAATTATCGCCTTAGTCCGACTATGACTGGACAACTGGAGTGCATATAAACGACTAAAATCGAAGTTAGAGAAGTCCGATTGGAGTTAATCCGATTGGTATTCTAATTTCTCCTCCGACTGTCTCACTCAGCACCGCCCAGCACCTGGATTAAGCCAACCGACGCAGCTATTAGCGCGGCGGCTTCCTCACGTGTTACGGGTGGTGGTGGGTGGGGTGTGGAGTGGGTGGTCACCGGTGAGACCACCTTAACTATGACGTCGTGACCTCGTCCGATTAGGATTAAAGTCACGCATGAAGCGCGTTGAGACGTTCAGGGGGCGAAGCTGCGCCGTCAGTGAGTTTAGCGCGGCTAGCTGCTGTGCAAAGCTAAGCTAGCCGCTCAACAACAACAGTAGCTAGTTTCTTTCCTTCTGCCGTGTGACCTTGTTAACAAGGTCTACGTTGACAAACAGTCTGGTTAGCCGTTAACCCCCTGCCAGAACACTCGACACCCCTCCAGGACCGCCTCCTTGCTACCGGGGCGCCGGACCGGTGCGGGGGTCTTCTGTCACGGCATCCCGCGTTGCGTTCAGTGTTCTTAGGTTTGAACTCAAGATAGCATGGAGCATACTTACCAGCCGCAATGATAGGATTATGACAGCAGTCCCGGTGGATGAGCTGAGGACATGCTAAAAAGCTACATTGAATCCAAAAGAAAAAAACAACCGAAACTGGTTTTGTGAGTTATAAGGTGAACAACAGCCAGCTGAGCTCAACACACTGATGTTGAGCCCCGCGTCCGTCCGTCTGTGACAAAAACAAACCGTTGAAGCAGCATTGAATGCGGGGAGCACCGCACACACTCAAGCCATGGAACATTCAGGGGGGTGGAGTCCGTTACGTTAGAGCAACAACTTCGTATCCGCCTAATTATCTTCAAAATAAAATGTGCACCAGTGGCCACATTTTTCAAGCATTTTATTTTGAAAGTGAAAAAAACCCGGAAATTGCGTCGGCCTCGTTCTGGGTGCCTTTACACAATGGCAGTGTGACGCCTCTGTGACTAGGACGACAGATCATTTGCCACCACGAACTCTTGACCAATAATTCACTGTACAACTACACAATAACATTTACCCATCAACATGTTTATATTTATGCATGTCCTTCTGTATTTCTATGTTTGAATTATTCATTTATATAAATCTACATCTATATTGTGAGAGCCGTGTTGTTCACTCTGCAACTCACTCTGGCCTGTCTGACACTCTGGCTACGCCTCCTGCTGCTGCTCTGGAGGGGTCATTTGGTTTTCCTCTGATTGTACAAAGAAGCTTTGAGACGCCTTTAGTTGTGATCTAGCGCTGTACAAATAAAAGTTGATTGATTGATTGATTGATTGATTGATTGATGGCGTTAGCTAATGATGTGTTGTAACCTTGTGTCATCTTGTACTAAATTATTTAAATTATTGTAACTTCATCGCAGTCATACATATTATAATCAAAGTTCAACATCAAACAAACAAAACCATCTGTCATACTCAACATTGCCAGGACTACGCCGTCACTTCCTTTTAATGCAACAGCTCATACACTAACATTGTTTGCTGAAACTGGAGAGAGAGAGAGAGAGAGGGAGAGAGAGAGAGAGAGAGAGAGAGAGAAACCCACAAAAACACATCTAGTTCAAAAGTTGAGTAACTTACAAACCTACTTTAACACAAGTAGGTAAATAAGTTCAGCCAAGCTTTAGTTGCTTTACATAACAATGCAGGAAATCTCACCTCACTAAAAACAAACTGCTGTCTCTCTCTGACTCAGATTTTGAAAGAACATTTCTTTCTAGATTTGACTTGACTATGATGAACTTAGACAATGACCAACCGCGACTGACTATGGCAGCATGAAGTTGGTGACATAACAAAACATAGTTTGTAATAAAACTATATGTGATTAAAAAAAAAAGTTTTTCTCTTAACAGCTACGCTTGCAAGCTGAGTGTAACAAAATCAAATGAGTTTACTCCATCAGCTTCTGTATGAATTGCAGCCACATGATGAGAAGAGAGAGGCCTCCGCGACACTTCTTTTTCTTTTCTGTGCACATTTCCCTGTTCACAAACAGACTTCATTCAGACACTTATCCATTATTTTACAATTATGTTTTTACTAATCGATTCTGATTTTACAAGTGATGCTTTAGATTTAACAAAGACATTTTTACCACTCAATTTATTGTAATAGTGCATGTAGTACCACCCAGAGCCAGAAGGCCCAACAGCCAGTATGAGCTTCCCACAGGTCATAAACTGTGACAACAATGGTTGTGTCACCCTTTGATTTTTTTTGTATATGAGTAGCTCAAGGTGCTAAACATGTGCTTGAGCTTACTTAGAATGCTTTACTGCTGGCTATATAAATCACTGCATTCAAAAACAAACACTCTTGGCTGCTGCTGCTCCTCCTTTGAACATTTATTGCTTCCATACAAACAAGATTAGCTTAATGGTACTGACATTGTTTCCAAGCATGATTCTAAAACCCATATTGCCAAGGCCCTCGGTTCCCACCTGGTGTGACTGGGCTGATTTCTTGAGAGATGGTGCCTAAAATCCACTTTGAGAGAGAGGCGCATGAGACGCTGATGCTAGCACACAAGACTCCAGTCTTGTTTCTCTTCTTGCTGGACGTTTTGTCTGTTTGTTTTTTGTAGTATTGTAAGCAAAATCTGTTAAACTTTGAAACAGAAAAAAACAGCCCTGGTTAGATTCGATTCGATTCGATTACATTGAACTTTATTGATCCTAAATTGGGAAACTAGACTGTTGCAGCAGTCAAAAAGCAATACAAAAACTGAAAATAGAAGAATAAAAAATAAACTATACATAAACTATACAGTAGTTACAAGATATACAATTGGAAAAAAAATCCAATCAATCTATTTACAACAAACTATTTACATTTATTTATCTGTAGTGTGCTGTGAAAGACACATCAGATGAAGGATCTGATAAGACAGCTGGATATTGTGGTGGAGTGAAGCACTGTGTAGGAAATGGCGTCTAACTCATTCAGGAAACAGCTCCAGTTGGGTGTGCCATGTGACTGCCAGCTTCCAACAAGCAGACAAAAACCATTTTATAGTGGCTGCGTATACTAGTTTGATCGAATGACCACCTGCTGTTCTTGCAAAAGGCCCTGCGGCCGTGCCTGCAGCACCGCTGCAACATCAAAAGGTCTTTGCAGGTGAGTGGTTCAGGTTGTTTGCAGTGGGGGTGGGGGGGGGGCACTCAACCCAAGCAACATCATTCCATCATGGCAGGATTGAAAAGGGGACTAAAAGTAAAGAATACAATGTTCATGTATGGTTCAGGGAATTCCATTTTTTAAAGGTCAACCTGACCAGGAAGTAACTTCTCCCACTCCCCATTATACCGTGAGGACATCGGCCTTCCTGTTAAAGGGCAATTTAAACCTGTGGAGGTTGAATTGCACTGCTTTATTTTTTCAGACAGACAGGAGAGAGAGAGAGAGAGAGAGAGAGAGAGAGAGAGAGAGAGAGAGAGGATGGAGGAAAACACACTGCTTGGCTTAACCCCATCACACTAACCAAAACTGAGATTCTCCTCCCCATGTAAACCTGCATGAATGCTCACATTTTCTTTGCATCTCTTAAAATGTTAGTTGCGTGAAAACAACGGCACAGAGCAGGGGTTCTGGATTTTTAATGTAATTCAATGTAACTGCGTTAGCAACCCGAATGTGACTGATGTGGTCTGATGAGTTTTATCAGAAAGCAAACTAAAGTGATGGTGGGGATTATGTGGTTCTGTCGAGCACAATCATTTCTTGTTCAGTCATTCTTACTCCTAAAATATGTAAATTATTTAGATAAGTTAAAAAAAAATAAATCTTACCCTGACTGCTTGCTTCACATTTTTAAATTAAACTTACAGAAAGAGCACTGGTAGAGAGCGATATTACCATATGTCCACTAGAGGGAGCGCGCAAACAAGAAATTCATTTGGTATTTCTTCAACTAGACAGAACGACGAAATCATGACGGTGATATTGAACTGAGGCGAGTGAAACTGCAACCTTGATGGTTTACTGCAATCAAACTCTGGATGAAAAAAATTAAATGCGTATGGAAAAGGTATTTTTGCCTCATAATACGAATATATGATACGTAATAACCATAATAAGAACGTTTGGTCTCTTGTAAGGTTAGTTAAATGACTTATAAATGTGTAATTATATCAGATGTATGTGTCCGCACGCTTCCACCGCCCGGTGTTGATATTATAAAGGCCACAAGTTAATTGACAGCAGATTGTGTTCAAACAAGAACATTAACAATTAAATCAATTTTGATGAGAAACTTTTCATTTACGCCGCTGACGTCAAAACTCTCCCTTGGTGGTCTGACACGTGACTGAAGCTCCAAGTGTGATGTGGGTTGATTTGTAAGTCACTGACTGAGTTGGTCACAGTCACATGCCAGTGTCACATGTCTGACAAACAAACAAAAAAAAACAGTTGATTGAAGGGTTTTTGATCAAAAAGCTTTCAGCTGTGAAGAGAACTGGAATACACATCAAACCCTCGCCATGTGCAGACGATTAAGAATCTAACACAACTTAAACAATGACAGAAGAGCACAAAACGATTCGATTTGATCGATTTTACATATCAATGGCGTTACCTCGGGCGGTGTGGCAGTACCCAGGTTTGACCACTGAGGGTCACTGTACACCAACTACTGCGCTAAAGGCGTTGCCTGGGCTCGCTGACTCGGTGCGAGCGCAGCCAACTGAAGCTTCCACAAAGTCACGGCACGACAAAGTTACGACTTTTCTTTAGACACCCGAGCTACTGTCAATAATTCCCAATAATTCACTCGAGTCGTTAATATCCAAAACGCACGAACTCGCTCACCCTGGCGTGTTGCCAGCAGTGATTTATGACTTCACTCCTGCGCGGTGAAACCCAACACCGCTGTTAATTCCACGAAACGCTGATACGTTGTTTTTGGAAGTGCGCAGCTACGCCCGAGCCTCTGCACAGCAGCACTTAGTGTTAGAGGTGCAATAATATCGGAATGTGACCTGATTCGTTGATTTATGATGAGTACCTATGAGTTACTGATTTTTACCCGATTTATTGAAACACTGTCAAGTCTATTCAATCACTATTACGGTCTAGTTAACAACTCTTTGCTATGATTGCAACTCTCGGTCTTGATTCCATCATCTGAGAGCAATACATGTCCTCAATGTCTTTCTCTTTCTCTTTGTTCCCAGACGTAACGCCAAGCTGCTGTGAGTGAGTGATTACTGAGGTGTGTGTGTGTGTGTGTGTGTGTGTGTGTGTGTGTGTGTGTGTGTGTGTGTGTGTGTGTGCTTGGCCAGGAGGGTGCATGTCGTACATGCAGGGGGTCCAACACCGGGGCTGAGGATTCTAACAGCGACTCCGAGCTTCCATTTCTGTTATCACGCCAAAACACACTGAGTGGAGCCATACAACAAATACACACAAACACACACCCTGGCAGCAGCGTCACAGCGTGACTCTGTGTTTATCCCCCGCGGGAGGCGCACTGGGTTAATACTCTTAATGGATGACGGTGAAAGGTGATCTGATAATACGCACCTCCAAATAACCATATACTACCTATACGGGTAAAATACGCGTAAAATGTATTGTGCAACTCTGCTGCGTCGCTGACACGCACGGGATGGGGTGGTTTGGGGAGGAGGGGGGGTCCAGTTGGGAGGGGGGATGTGTTGGGGAGGGGGGGTTACATACAGAAAAACAATCCGAACGCTGCGCTTTGCTTGACGAAGAGGCAAACGGCACCAGGCAGGGGCCAGCGGGGAAGCAGGGTGGGGGTTGTGCGTGTCACTTCGCTTAAGGGGAGGGTCCGACCTGGGAGTAGCCAATGAGAGGGGACGCCCCTGTCTAGCTCGTCTGACTGATAGTGGGTTATATAGTCCACATCTGACTGTTGAAGGTACATTTAAAGCCCAGAGCCGAGAGGAGGAGGAGAGACACCGGAGCTCGGAGAAGGAAGGACAACAAAACAACAGCGAGACCTGTTGGCGTATCAGGGATCGACTTCCCACCATCTTTTTGTCCCAAATTCTGGAACTTGGTCTGCGAGATTTTTTCCTCTCGTTGTTTTTTGGAGATGTCCAACGTTCATCTGTCGAGTATGGCGCTGGAGAGGCTGGCGGCCCGGAGGACATTCCCCCTCCACCGGCGCACCAGCGTCTGCCGCAACCTCTTCGGACCGGTCGACCACGAAGAGCTGAGCCGGGACATGAAGGCCAAGCTGCGGGAGATTTCCGAGCGGGACCAGCAGCGGTGGAACTTTGATTTCGACACCGACACCCCGCTGGATGGGGACTACCAGTGGGAGGAGGTGGAGGTGGAGCGAAGCCCAGCCTTCTACCGGGAGTCGGTGCCGGCTGACAGGAGCAGGAGCGCGCCGCTCAAGCAGCCGAGCTCCGCGGACTCCATCCTGGCCGAGAGCCCCAGCATGGATGTACTGGAGCGCCTGGCGCTGCCCGGCAGCAGCCCTGAAAGCAGCCCCGCATCTCCCGTGGAGGTCAACCAGGAGAACCGAGCACACAAGCTCAACTCAGGGAAGGCGACTCACACACGGTCGCCGTGCGTGAGACGCAAGAGGACGGAAACTACTGACAACAGCAACACACACATCACCGGTAAGTCGGTTAGAAAGGAGTTGCGTTTATCACTAACTTTTCTTCCACCATTCTGATCAGCCGTGTGGCATTTACGGCCAGGAGATTTCCCGTTGTCTCGCTTCTCAATACATAATTCCCCCCTCTTGTTGCTGTTGTTTCTTCAGACTACTTCGTCAAACGAAAGAGGACCGCTGAGAGAAGAAGCAGCGATCCGAGTGTTTGCCATCACTCCAAGTCTCCAATCACGGTGGAACACACTCCGCGGAAGAGGATCCGTTGAAGGTACGAGCCACAGTTTGGACATTCTGTTCCCCACTTAGGTCTTGTCCAACACCAAGGCGATTCCGTTCTAAAACTATGAAGACCACGCATTCCATGCTAGATTGTGCTTTGGCTAGAAAGAGCCCTGCTCGCCACGCACGAGCTGCTTGATGGCTCTCTACCTTTCTCCGCGCAAGGCTCTCCAGTCAACTTTGCCTGTCCTGCCTGATTCCATGATTAAAGACGCGTTCAATTTCACCTGCGTGTCTGCTGTAGGGCAATTGGGTCCAAAACACAGCCGTTTCACTACGAGCAATTTTATGTTTCTTCTTTATACGTGTTGAAATGACCAAAAATAGCTTTGGTAAATCTGGAATAAAAAAATAAAAATAAAATAAAATAAAAATAAAATAAAAGCTCTGAAATGACACGTACGCATCGCACTGGACTAGGGTCAGGGTTAGCATTAGCTTAGCGACCTGTAGTTTCCCATGAAAACCGGTACATTTGTGATGTTTCTCCCGTAAATGATTACGTGAGGTGTGTGTGTGTGTGTGTGTGTGTGTGTGTGTGTGTGTGTGTGTGTGTGTGTGTGTGTGTGTGTGTGAAATGGCAGCAGCGGTGCTGTAGTAGTGGGAGCTGCCGCTGTAGTAAGGCGGTGGGGGGAGGGGAGCTGCGTCACAATGTGGCGGGAAAAGGCGCCGCCACAGGGCTCCGCCTCCTGCCCGGCCGGAGCCTCCCTCCGCCGGGCTGTTGCCTCCCGCTCCCTCCGCCGCTTTTCGAAGAACCGCTGACTCAAGGGGTTTTCCCCGGCACGGAAACACAACTCTCCCCAGAGACTCACCACTTTTTTCCCTCTCTCCCTTTGTTTCTCTTTTGTTTCCTCAGGTGGATTTGCACTATTTGCCCGCGCATATATACACACACATATATATATTTTTTCGTTCGTTCGTTCGTGGATGGAACGACTCCGCGGTGCTACCCGGTGTGGGGAGCCGAGCAGGAAGCCCAACCGGTCGGCTGCTTCGTGGCGCTGCGTCCCGGCGAAGCGCAGCCGGAGCCCCGGAGCCCCGGAGCAGACTCTCAGGACTGAACGGTTTGGGTTGGGAGGAGAGGATGAATATCGCCGAATGACTTCTTATCCAGTACAAATGTAGCATCCATCATCGTTGCTTTTGCATCCAGCCACTCGACAGTGTTAAATGTTTTAACATCTGTGCAATCCTAAATTAAGAAATAATTGTCTACACTGGCCAAAAGTGTACAGCTTTATAGAGACAATAGATTAAAAATTCGTTTATTTCTGTTCATTTTTTTTCTGTTAATGTATATTTTAAAGCTATTTTAACTTATAATTTATTTATGTTACTTTATATTTGTTTGTTGTCTTGTTAATTTAGCCACATGGGCTTATTTTTATTTTATTTTTAACTTTATTATCTCTGTTTTCTGTTGTGGTATATCTATATATTTTTTTGTTTGCAATCATGTAGCTCCCCTATAGCAGCCCACACTTGAAAAATAGATTTCTTTGTGTGTCTGAGCCGGTGTGTGTGTACGTGTGTGTGCATGTGCGTATGTGCGTGTGTGTGTGTGTGTCCGTCCCCACAAGGGGCCTTAACTATGCCTTTCAAAAGATGAGAATAAAGAGTTTTCACCTCAGCTTTGGTGCAGCTTGTGTGTTTTTCTGCCATTTTCCCATTTAGACTTTATTAGAAATGGCTATGTGAACTTTGTAAGTGTTTAAACTGACTTTCTTTTTTTTTTTTTTTTTTGCTTAATTTTCATATATTTAAGTCCAAAAATCTTTCAAATTAAATGTAATAATTTCAGTAATGGAAAAACACATTGTGTGTTATTGTGAGTGGGTTTGCGTGTTTTGACTGCGCTCGTTCCTGAGCGTGCGCTCCTGCTGGGCCCAGGTTATATTATATCTACCTTGCTGGGGCACAAACGCATTGAGAGGTGCAGCCTGGGCTGGCGTGGCAGCTGTGGGATATAGGCCGGCCGGGATTTAAAGGGCCTTTCGCTCCTCTAAAGAAGCAGCAGCTGCCTTTGGATCCTCGCTTTGTCCCACAACCACGACACCCCCACACGCAGCCGCACTCGACAAGCCCTCTAAAGAGCCACACACACACACTGTGTTTACCCCGCCGTGGATACACCGGGCGTGGAGGCCACCTGCCAGAGGCTGCAAAAAGAAAACTACTAGTCTTTTCTTTGTAATTGTGCTTGTCTATTGAAACAAACCATTCAGCAGGTCATACTTGCAAGTTTAGCCTTAATTGAAAGAAGCCAAAAGCAGCAGCAGCAGCAGCAGCAGTCTGGATTGGCACACTGCAGCCGCTTTCTGCGGACGCGCTTGAAGCCTGACGCGTCTTTTAAAATAATAACTTTTCCTTGGTTCCTCCGTCAGATTGAGCCACTTCCACTGTGCGACACGAATGTTTTTGATGAAAATGGAGACTTTTGATTGCCAGAGTGACTTTGTCAGCTCCATACAGCCATAAGCCCTGACGGCCTTGTTCTGATTTCCAACACAAAGCGCTCTGCGGCTCCATTCTTTCCTTTTTGTTGCCATATGGCAAATCCATGTAGACATAGCCAAGACCCATTCAGTCAGCCACAGAATGTCCTGCATCAGAGAACAAAAGACACTTTGTCCGGCTGCTCTATTGATACGGAGGGGCGAAAAAATATTATAATTAATCTATGGCTATATCCAGCTAATTAACGCCCATATGCCCACGGGGAGCTGCGAGGCTCCATTCAGCGCAGTTTTAAACTCACAATAGTTTACATGCTAAAGACAACAGCTGTTCATGTGTTACTTTAATGAAGTCCCCCTTCTAAGTTGGATATTGGACGTCGAGTTAAAGGGCTCTTCCTTTATTTGTCCCCACAGCTGCGCAAAAATTTGTCCCAATCAATAGAAGCCCAAACCGCATTTGTTTACCCCAAATTTGCTTGGATTTGCGGCATTGCATTAAAGGTCACATGTTGAAGGCCGGGTTGGAGCTCTTCAAACTTCTCCTCAAACAGAAGACGCACTGTCATCAGTAAATGTTATAATTTGGTTGTCCAACCACCGTGACTGATTCCGCCTGCTTTGAACAGCGCCTTTCGGCAGTGACCGGATGTGTTATTTTACGCTTTAAATCAGCTCCATACTGTAGTGCAGGGTGCGTGGCAATTACAGTATGACTTAATCCAGGCCCGCTGTCTGTATGATGGACGTGAAGGGAAGAGATGACAGCGAGCATGGAGAGCTCATTAACAGGCAGCGAATATAATTACACAGCCAGCTGCTGATGGACGCACACAAACGGCCTGATGGGCCCTTCAGGGTCCGCTGACCTCCGGCC
Source organism: Thamnaconus septentrionalis (assembly GCA_009823395.1). Taxonomy (NCBI): domain Eukaryota; kingdom Metazoa; phylum Chordata; class Actinopteri; order Tetraodontiformes; family Monacanthidae; genus Thamnaconus; species Thamnaconus septentrionalis. The sequence continues at coordinate 17,617,167 of CM020513.1, forward strand.
CACATCCACCCTTTCATTTGTCTCAGTCGTCACTGAAATGTCATCAAGTGACATTTGCTCTAATCGGATCAAATCCTCTCCAAGCTCTCCTTTTGATTTTCATGCGGTGACAAGTTTTAGTTTTAATAGATTTTTTTTTGTCATTCGATGAAACGCGAAAATAAACTTCATTACACAAAATGATATATAGATTGATCAAAATGTTATTCATCAAAGGGAGTTCCCTCAGAGAAATTCGAGTTCCAGTAGGAGCAACACCAGTAAAAACACAGTATAAATAAATAACAAATAAAAACAGCATTAAAAAAATGACGTCGGATGAAATCGGCATTAATTTGCGCATCTATTCAAACATTCATCTCTAACAGTTTATCAAAATCCACGTTTGAAAACGAATTAATCATTGAACGCATCTTAAAAATACAAGAATACACAAATATCAAACTGCTGTTAATTTTTCCCCCCTTGCGATTCGTTTGCATGAAATATCTACGACGATGTGATTTGAGTTGTGATGAGTCACTCGATGTGAAAATCGGTCTTAAATAATTCCGTGATGAACGCGTGCGCACAATACGGAACACGCTCCCTCGCTGCCGGCAATTCGTCATACTGCCAATAAACTCGCATCAATCACGTGCTTTAAGTGCCTCCAAAGTTTCCAAAAGGGACACAAGGCTCAGCTGCAGACACACACTGACGCACCGTGCGTCAGAGGCTTGAGTGCAAATATTGGTGCAAATATTGCAACCAAAATATCCAAACTGAAAGAAGAAAAAAAACAACTCTTAAATCGCACTTTCCTCTCAAAACACACAATTAGAGGCTCCGTCAGCAAGACTGCAATTAAATATAGAAAGGAAGAAAAAAAAAAAATGAGCCGGAGGGAATTAGCATTTTCCATGACCATCTGGCACCGCGCAGGCGACAGGGAACAAAGGCGAGCTGGAGGAGAGAAGAGGCGAGTGTGCCATCGCATTGACCTGCAAATGAGGCTTTGTCACCGAGTTAAAGCTCCTGACCCCCCCCCCCACCTCTGAAATCACCAAATCTTTTTAGGTATTTATTTCTGTATATAGCAGGACGAATCTGGGCCTCAATCAAGTCTGGCCTCCACGCAATGATAATAATAATAATAATAATAATAATAATAATAATAATAATAATAATAATAATAATAATAATAATAAACTGTGTCAAATGCAACATTCTAAATGTGTTTAATATTACATAAATCTGAGCTCGTAACATTAACAGGAGGAAATTCTATTTCAACAATCAATATTTCCACATTTGAACAATGGAGTTGAGAAGAACTTTGCGTCTCTCTCTCTCTCTCTCTCTCTCTCTCTCTCCCTCTCTCTCTCTCTAATTTCTCTTCTTTCAAGAGAATAAAACATATCGACATTAAACAAATGACGTCAAAACCTATTTCAGCAGTCAAAGCTCGCTCTAGTCCACAGTGTCTGTCGGTCCACTCACTTTGCTTTGTTTCTCCTCCTTTTCTGGCGCTGATGCTCGCGACGCGCATTCAAATCACAGGGGAGGTTCTTTGGACACCTGTGCACCCCCCACCCCCACCCCACTCCAGGGGTGAAGTGGGCAGACTGAGGCCCACGTGTTTGCATAAAGGTGATTGTATCCGGCGGAGGCTCTGTTTGCCCCCCCATTCCCTCTTTGTTTGTTTGCGCGTCAGTGATGAACAGGTGACGCACAGTGACAAACAGGACTTTTCTACAATCATCATCTTCACACGTTTGCACAAGAACGCCTCATATTCAACAGGTGGAGTTAGTTTTTTCTATTTTCCTTCTCAAGGATTCAAGGAACTTTATTGCTAAAAAAAAAAAAAAAAAAAAAAAGAGAGACAAAAAGAGCGGTGGTTCGTGTCAATGCTGACACGCTCCAATGTTTTGTTGTTTGGGTTTTCTGTTTTTCTCCGCCTGTTTCTTCTCTCTCCTGGGCTTCTTCCTCCTCCTCCTCCTCCTCCTCCTCCTCCTCCACCTCCTCTTTACATCCACTCAGTATTCATGTCTGCTGGTAACAAAGCGCGCGGCTCAGTCCACGCAGGAGGCGGCGTGGCAGCGAACTCGTGGCAGCTTTTCAAATATCTTCTTTCTCCGCTCCCTCCTTTTCTTTACATCCCGACTTTGGTCTCGGTTGGAGCCGCGGAGGGAGGAGGTGGGCAGTAGGGGGTTAATCAGCCCCCCCCCCACCCTTGATTTTCTAATTCACTTTGCTCTCCCCACGCATCAAGCGGATCGGATTTAATGCCGCTCAGAAGAAAAGAGCCGAGCTTTGACGATGTTTCATAACGTGATGGGGCCGATTAATGCGCCGTCTGAGCTGCTGCTGCTGCTGCTGCTGCTGCTGCCGCTGACCGAAGCCAAGCTGCAAGTTGTTTTCTCCTGGTGGCCAATGTAGAGGTTTTGTATCGTGGCTGCTATGGTGAAACCCAACCAGCAGCTTTGCAACAAGTCTGCAAGACAACGTTAGAAAAACAGAAGGTTCAGTCCTCAGTCTGCCCAACAATAGAAAATGATAAGAAATGAAACACTATAATATAATATAATATAATATAATATATAATCTGAATAGAATCTGAACCAAACACCATCTAACTTATTCACAATTTCTAAATTGTTGTAGAATTTCCCAGCATTCTAAGCATTTAGTGCAGTTGTGACTATGGTTTTGTTCTTTTTTTTTTTTTTAGTCTGTTAAGGCAACACGGCACACACACACACACACACACACACACACACACACACACACACACACACACTGCCTAAACTGTGATTAATCTGACACTGACTGTCCAATCAAATCTCCAGCTGGCCTGTGTATTGTTAACCTTATTAGTTGGACTAAACAGCTTCAATACAGATTCAGCTGCAGGCTACAATCAATACAATCACAGCTGATATAACCTGCTAAATATTTGTGTGTGTTAAATGCAGTCAGTGGAGAACATCTTCCCAGTTTCCCAGCGCAGCCTGAGGGATTCTGATGGCTGGCCAGTCTTCCCACCCGGGAAGGTGGAGAGGTCACATTATTGATTTGACCTCATCGAGCACAACAGCGCAACAATCTCACCGTCGTCATTCCAGCACACGACTAGAAATACACATGAAAAATATCAACGCCAGTGAGGCAAAGACACAACGTTTTACAATTACCTCAAAAAATACCCTCACATCTCAATGTTTCCCTCTCACCATCTTCCCTCTGGCTGACCAGGGAATCTGACTGGTTCTGCTGTTCAGTGGGTCAGTGGCTCACTGGGTCAGTGGCTCAGTGGTCAGTGATGGAGGATGGCAGCTGCCACTGTGTCCTTCACAAACACACACGTCCCTCCTGATTGATCGTGTGGACGTCAACATGCTGGGTGGGTGAGGGTGAGGGAGGGACGGTGAGGGTGACGCCTCTCCAACAGCTGGTGTTGACATGCTGACACTCACTGGAACAGCAGGACAAGACGGAGCAACGGAATTCACACACACATCACAATTCACATTGACATAATAATGATGATTATTTCACTGCTGTTATTATCAATACTATCATGTTGACATTATTATTATTATTGTTATTATTATAATGATATAATGTCATATTTTTGCATCCAATTGTTTGCAACTAGTTATAATACTAGTAGTATTGTACTAGTATATATATACTAGTATATATATATTAAATTATGTTATATTATATTATATTATATTATGTTGCATGACACTTCAGACACCCATATTCGTACTTGCCACTTTTAAAAAAAACGTTTTAACTTGTATTACTTAATTCTTTTTAAAATTTCTTTATTCCTTGTTGCACAATTTCGTGGGGTTCTGCCACGCCAAACATTTTGCTGACATTTAATGTGACGTGACAAATAACAATCTTTGATTAAAAATAGGTAACTATGATGATAATAAATAAGCATATGATGACTGGACAGTTCCATTCAGCCCAGGCAGCTGCCGACAGGCTGGCGGTGAATCAGCAGTTAAATCCCTGCTGGGACTGCTGGAGCAGCACACACACACACACACACACACACACACACACACACATGGCGGTACTGTACCCATGGACATAGCTTCACTCTGCAGGGGTGACGTCTCCACCACCAGAGGGCCATATGTATCCTGGCAGGGAGGGGCTGGGGGGAAGGAGGGGAGTAATTGGTTGTAGAGGAGAGAAGAGGAGAGAGGTGGAGAGAGGAGGAGAGGAGGAGAAGGAGAGAGGAGGAGGAGGAGGAGAGGAGGAGGAGGAGAGGAGAGAGGAGGAGAGAGTTGGAGAGGAGGAGGAGGAGAGAGGAGAAGAGAGGAGAGGAGGAGAGAAGAGCAGAGAGGTGGAGAGAGGAGGAGGAGAGGAGGAGAGAGCAGAGAGGAGAGAGGAGGAGGAGGAGAGGAGAGAGGAGAGAGGAGGAGAGGAGGAGGAGGAGAGAGGAGGAGAGGAGGAGGAGGAGAGAGGAGAGAGGAGGAGCGGCTGGTCGGACTCTTGAGAAATGAGATGTAACGGGTCGCAGAGCCAGTCCTGACAGCCTCCATCCTCCACCTCTGTCCTCTTTGTCCTCTGGCCTTCCAGCCCATCTCTCTCACCCTCACTCACCCTCTCTCACCCTCTCTCACCTCTCTCACCCTTTCAGCCCGCTGATGCAAACCTGGTCCCCTTCACCAGCCGCCCTGTGACTCCTCTGTCTGGCGGCTGTTGTCTCTCCTGCATCATCTGTCTGTCCGTCCATCCATCTCCATCTCCTCCTCCACCTCCTCCTCTTTTTTTTTTTGGGGGGGGTGTGTGTGTGCAGGACTTTTCTTCTCCTTCAATCATCTTGGCTCATAAACCTTGCGGGAGGAGGCCGAGCAGGCTGTGTTTTCAGGGCTGGCTACCCTGCTATGGGTGCACTGACTCGCACTAATGCTATTCACGCCCCACATTTGCTCGCCAGGTCTCATGAAAAAGGGGGGTAGGGGGGGCGGAGGCGGTGGGTGTGTGTGTGTGTGTGTGTGTGTGTGTGTGTGTGTGGGGGGGGTCGGCCGCCTTTATGGAAGATGCCACAAAGGGCCGTCATTCATCAGGCGGCCAGCGGCAGAGTTTTGGGCCTGGTCCCGCTGGAGCTGTCAGCTGCAGCCTGGCTTTATTTGGAATCTGCGGAGCATCCGTGCTGGGCGCTCGCAATTCATATTCTTTATTTTCTATTTTTACTTTGGAAGCACCCCGTGACCCTGAATAGGAATAAGCGGGTATAGAAGATGAATGAATGAATGAATGAATACTTTGGAAGCAGACGAGGTAAACTGGAGCTGAGAGAGCGAGTGAGAGAGGAGGAGCAGACGGTGAAACGGTTGCATTCCCTCACACGAGTCCTCCTGTCTGAGCTGGAGTCTCCTTTCTTTTCTGTGTGAGACGGTGATGCAAACTGATTCCAACAAGTCGGAGACAAGAATCAGAAAGCCTCTGTTTATCCCACGTTGGGGGAAATCACATAGTGACAGCAGTAGGGTGCAAAGAGAAGAATGAAAAAATGAACAAAGAAAGAAAATATATATACAAATTATTTTCATGTCTAAATAAGTGTTATAAATAAGTGTTGTTTTTTTTTTAACTGGGTGCAATTACACAGCTGTACAGCTGATAGTCTATTTGTCCAGGTAATAAAGAGCCTGTATTGAATTTTCCTGCCTTTTAGTGAGAGACAATGAAAGTGAGAAGTGAGGAACAAGTTTTCTGTGTCGTCTCACATGAAAAAAAAAAGTGTGGTGTGTGTGTTGGAGTGTTTGGCACTGATGTGGATGTTGGCCGTGCTCCCGGGTCAGCGGCCCGCTATCAATCTTCACCTTTCTTCAGCGTGTGGAGCTGCTCCCTCCTTCACAGAGGCTCCAGCGGCCTCACAGGCCCGTTGGCAGCCTCCCGACAAAACCCCCAGAATGCCGCAGGGCCTTGTCAGCTGGGGCTAATTTGTGGCTGCGGGTCCCGAGGTTGAATTCAGCCGCCGCTGGCTGCTTGACCCGCCGCATTCTCTCAGCGGATTAGTAACATCTTTTAGTCTTCACACAAGGCAGCAGCAGCAGCAGTGGCGGCGGCGGCAGCAGCAGCAGCAGCAGCAGCAGCAGCACAAACAGCAGCAGCAGCAATGGGCTGAAACACAGCCTGTATTTACCCAGCAGGATGGGCCTGCTCACACACACACACACACACACACACACACACACACACACACACACACACACACACACACACACACACCTTCGTGCTTGTGGTGAGGAAGATGAAGAGTCAATCAGAAAGGGAAAGAGAAGCAGGTGACGAGGCAGCAGGTTGCTGGGGGGGGGGGACTGAGGGGAGGGGGGTGTTGGGTGTTGGGGGGGGGGGCTTAAGGGGAAGGGAAAGTGTCTCAGTGTGTGTTTGAGGGTTTTGTACTGGCCCAGCAGCTATTCAGCCACTTTGTTTGCATTGAAATCAAAGTATCGGGCGGCTGATCTTCACAGCGACCCAGAGATGGCACCCGGAGCATCGGCGCCGCTGCCAGACCGTGCTCGCCAAAGATGGAAAAACAACCCCCCCCCACGCCACCCCATCCCTCGCCACCCCCCTTCACTTTACCATCACCGCAGGGAGTCTTTTACAAGAGGTGATGGTGCATTTGTCCTATAGTGTCTCGGAGTTTCGCAAAGATGCTGCAGCCTCGGCGGTGTTGGCAGCGGGCTAATTGTGTCTTTTAGCCATTTTACTGAGCATCTGAATGAACAGGAAAATTTGTTTTTAGTGCCCAGCATGAAAAAAAGAGGATAAAGACCATTTTAAATGAGACGGACCATCATTGGGAATCTGGCACCACAGTTGAAGGAATTCTTTTAGCAACAACTGAGTTAAAACAAAAGCCAGACACTACTGGCTGCACTGCCTCTGGTGGTCGAAATCTTTTGTAAATGTCATTTAGACATGATTTATCTGCCTTACTCATCTTTTTTCTTAATTTTTTTTTTTATTATTTTTTTTACCACAAATGTTGCAAATTTTACATCTGTTGCAAATTTAAAACTGCTTTCGTACGCAGACAAAAGGTGGTTCGCTTTAACTGGCTGGAGTTTCTCCATCACTGTCAATTCATCACTGCGATGGCAGCTTGTTGAACTGCCTTCAACAATAGACGCAGCTGCGGTGGGAGTACTAGCAGTGGCTATTTATTTCAATGACTCTTGAATTATTACACAAATATATCTTTTGTTTTTTTTAACGCAACTAAAAACTTCAACATCTAAAGTGACATTGAAAGAAATGTGAGCCGAGGCGTTTGGCGACGTTAACCCCCAGATTAAAACAAATAAAAGCTACACACAGATAACAACAGAGAGAACGGGGACTGGGGGGTGAGAGGGGGGGGTTATTGGGAGGGCTGGCGGGTGGGGGGGTGGGTGGTGATATGCATCAGGTCAAGCGCAGATCAGAATTGGCAGCGAGTGCAGCTCGGGATGCTTACAATGAGCACAAAGCCTCAAACGATGGGAATAGGCTAAATTGGCAAATCTAACAGGCTCCCCTGCCACACCGCCCTCACCCCCTCTCCTCACCTCCCCTTTGCCCCCCCCCAAACCCTCCCTCACACCCCCCAACCCTCCCTCCGTCCCACAACAGATGCCGTCCTCTGCGAAGACACTGTCAGCTGCGAAAGAATGGCCCCCAAAATTTGTTGACAAGGATCGCGGGTGAGCGGAGGGCAACGAGGGGAGAAAATACCAGTAGGAAATTAACGACGATGACGACGACAGCAACAACAACAACAACATTATTGTCAGCGGCTGAGTTGAGGATGACGGCACTGCAGCGGGCGGGAGGTCAGCGTGAGTGTGTCACAGACAGACCTCTCGGCAGGAAGTGGACGGATCGCTATTGAAACTCAGCCAGACTTGCCCACCCCACCACCACCTCCACCACCCCCCACCACTATTTCTATAGTATACACAGATGCATGCACGCACTTGTCAGCTGCAGGCCAGGCGCTGGCCAAGCCCAGATGGTGGTGAGCTGCATAACTCAGGGATGTGTCCGTGCTCTGAAGGTATGCCTGCAAGGCCTCTCCAATTCCCAGTGGACCTGGCCAAAAAAACACAGAGAGGCCGAGCGCACGCCATCTGCTTGCGCTAAAAGCCCTTTCCTGCCCCCTTTTCCTCCAAAATTCACACCACACAATCCAGCCCCCGCCCACCAAGACCAGAGTCTTGACTCTGGGAGACTGGCCGGGGATGGGAGCGATGGGAGCGATGGGAGCGATGGGAGCGATGGGAGGACTGATGATTCTTCATCTGTCAAATACAATAAACGTGAGCATCGTCGTTCCTGAGCCGGGATTTGGCTTCTGGCTTCTTTAATTTCAGCCGTGTCAAAAGGTCAAAATAGTACATCAGTTGTTCTTGATTTAAATTCATTGGCTGCCCGTTTATGAATAATTGAAAGAAGATTTAGTTTCATATTCAGATTCTGAATTTTTATTGCTAAATAAAAGTGTGCAAGAAAGTGATTTCAACTACTCAACTAAAGATTTTTTGCGACAGATTTAGACATGTTTGCAATAAGTGTGGATTTTTTTTTCTATGTTAAAGTACATGTTGCATCAGCACACACAGTACTGCAATGACTCTCTGCCCAACACAGGTCAAATAGAGGCACAGCAAAAGAGAAATGCAGAAATTAAAAAACAAAGATGTAGCAGCTGCACTTTGTGGTGTTTTTTGTCCAAGAAAAAGACAACAAATATTGTCACTGTAATAATGTGCAAACATCCCCATTTTCTCTGTCAAAACACTGACGGTATCCCTCAGGACTCAGCGCATGATTTACACAGAGACAGTAAAGTGATGGGTCACAGAGTTCAGTCTGTTCAACCTCCTGAGTTTTCCAATCTCTATCTACCGGTCGGGAGACAGACTGGGAATTTCCAGATAGCTGCGTCTTTTTTTCTCCTCCATCTTTTCTCCACATAAACACACCGGCAATGCAACTGCACATTATCTGCACATGAAAGTGCACATAAAACAGAACAAAAAACAAATACATTCTAAACACAACATGCTTTTGATGTGACACTTTTGCCATGTTGTAATCTATGTAAGATCTACAGAGATGTGAAAATACTTTGTTCATACGTTGCCCAGATCTGCTGCAAGGGTTGAAAGGTGCAGCTCGACAAGCAGAGCAGAGGTGTAACATAAAAGACACACACACACGCACACACACACACACACACACACACACACACACACACACATCTTGAACTCAAACTTGAAAGCGAGCCTTTAAAGTCCAGCGTCTTCACGGCCGTCTCCACCTCACTGCTTTAAGAGGGAAAATCTGGAGGGTTCTGAACCACCCACTGAGTGGAGTGTGGAGGTGTGTGTGTGTGTGTGTGTGTGTGTGTGTGTGTGTGTGTGTGTGTGTGTGGTCCAGATTGTGAAAATATAATCAGGTGCTTTTCTCCTCCTTGTATGTGCCTGCATACGCACATGTAGATCAGAAAAACATAGCAGTTTGCAAGCATTTGAAATGATTATAAAGAGAGATGGATAGAAATGCGAGAATAAAAACATTGTTTGAAGTCATTTTGCTTTTTTGTACGTTTCCCCCAATCTTTATGAATATGGTGTTTAATTTATAGGAAAGTTAGAAAGATAAACTGTTAAATTTAAGGTTTTCATCCCTTGGTGGAAATCATTTAGCTTGACACTTGGTGATGCTTTGACTGTTGCTGTTGTATCACTTAGAGTATAAATTAGGGCCATTCATTTGAGGTTGAGAAATGAATGAAAATAAATTAGAAATAATAGCAATGGTATGACGTTGATTTCCATCTGTTCAGCTATCCAGCAGATTGAAGGGTTTAGTGAGGACGGGCTGGGTTTGTACGCAAAACTGAGGCCTGAATGTTTGGTTTCATCTTGCACAGTACGCAGATTGGTCTTGACATGATTCACAATTAAAGACCTTCTGAATCTGAGCTCCAACCGGTGAATTTAACTGTTTCATCAGGACTTTGTCAGAACACGTCGGCATTTTTACAGACGCATTTTTAAAAAATATATTTTTCATTTTTTCAGCAGCCTTCAAGGTTCTTACTGGCACTGTTTTCCATCCACCTGCTGCAAATACTGCCCTCCAAAGATGAAGCAAACAAAAGCGACAAACCCCAAAAACCCTGCATTTCTGTGTACGTGTAAACAGAAATGCAGTGTTATCCAAAAAAAAATCTTCACCCCGGAGGAGTTTTTCCAAAACCTCCTCTTTCAGCGACAAAACAAAACAAAACAAAAACCAAAAAGATGACGAGCCAAAACCACATAGAATAAGCTGCGTGTATCTGTAAATCCCCTGCAAACATTCTCATCATATCACCCGTGTTTATTCCTTCCCGCTACAACAACATTCTCTCAAACCTGCCTTTTCTGACTCGTCCCCAGTTGTCCAAGCACACACAGAGCCTAAGCCGTGGCGACATTCATCAGGGGCAACACGCCGACAATGGTTAAACACTCGGTCTCGGGTCGTGACACAAGTCTGCAACAAGTTGGGACAAGCAGCTCCATCATGTGGCCTCCCGGCACCAGCAGCCCCGAGCGGCTTCCTGTCAGCCGCCCACAAAACCTGCCCAACAAATGGCACCAGCCAAATGGACGGGGCAACTGAGGGGGCAGCTGGGGGGCCCCAAACTGTGTGTGTCTGTGTGTGTGTGCGTTGATGAAGTGTACCCGAGCAGACAGGACGTGGTGAGTGTGGATTTTTCCCCCTTGAATGGTGATTGTGAACTTTGGAGAAAAGAAGGGGGTGTCATCAGCGTAGTGCCACAGTGAATGGCCCTCACTCTAGTGTGTGTGTGTGTGTCACAACAACCCAGTGTGGGTGGGGAAGGACCCAGTCTGTCGGTTCAAGTATGCCCCCATGTGACCGTGGTGAGAAGTGGGGCGAGACGTGATGGCAGCAGACGACAGCAACCACAACTTCTTTGAATTTTTTTGTTTCCTCCTCCTCCCTCCCTCTATCCCTCCCCCTCCTCCTACCTTCTTTCTTTCTTTCTTTTTTGGCTGACGCTGAAAATAGCCTCTGCGAGATCACAGACAGCCAGATCAAAAGCTCCCGGTGACACAGCTCAACCGAGGAGTCTTGGAGCGACGCCCCACTGAGGGAATGAAAAACGCTGAGCAATGTTTCGCTTGGACCGAAATCAAAAGATTCAGACTCATTTGTGCCCAAACAGTTGGTTGGTTGGTTTACTTTGCCAGTCCCCCACAATGTTACATGAGATTAAACAGGGCAATCCAGTATGTTGGTGTCATACAGCTGGTGTGGAAGATGCCTCCTGACCTCAGGATCTCCAAGTCCTGGTTCCTGCATCACATCCTTCACTTCTGCTCTGTTTCAAGTTTGAAGACCAGGTTTGTTAAAACCTTCTCCGATCATGTGATCATCTTTGAAAAAAAACCCCCAAAAACATCCAACTTAGAGTACACATTCTTTGATTCTAACGGCACAAATTAACCAAATCATTAGCGACTCTGTGCCAGTGCTGTTTGGTTGGAGGGTATTTTTTCTTAACTATGGCAACAAACTGAAAAACCTGATGCTGAAAAAAACTCATCAACACGTTGGCTTGTGTCTGCACAGGAGTTGTAAAAGCTGTGAGCGCCTCCTAGTCTGGGATCCATGTCTGTCTGATGACTGTTATTAAGGCAGGAGGGGATGAACGGCTGTGAGCTCATGTATTTACCTGTGACTGCAGAGGATTAGTAGCTATACGGCTACTGTGACAAGTTTCTCAACCTCAATATGGAGCCTGTGTGTGTGTGTGTGTGTGTGTGTGTGTGTGAAGGTGTAGGTGTGTGTGGGACCTGCAATTAGTGCGTTTGCACTTTGTAATTGTGAGGTTAGTAAGTGAGTTATATCTTGTTTCCAATTACAGGGGAACTCAGACCAGTGTTGACTGTCTGGGCCTTTGACTGGCGGCTATTTGAATTGAAATTAAAGCCTTTTTAAGAATCGGTTAAACTTTAAGACTGGACAGCTGATTGCTTGTCAAGGTACCAAACTGATCCAAAGTCTGCTGTAATCAGGTATGGTGCTGCACTGATCCTACTGTTTGTACCCCCGCCCTCCTCTCCACCAACCCCCTCGGTAAAGTGACAAAAGATAACACGCCCCCCTGTGGTGGCCCAGCGCCTCCCTAGCTGCGTTTCCATCACCCCTAGAATTGCCCAAAACCTAAATATGGCCACAATAGAAACTGGTGATGGAAACTAAAGCTCAGCTTGGAAAAACCTCTCCAATCCAGCTCAAAGGTTTTGACTCTCATCAGGTGGTTTTTCACACGTATCCATATGGAGGAATATCGCAACAGTGTCATAGAAAGACTTTTATCACATTGAGATGTCAGTGGATGTGGCGTACGGGGTCACGTGAGCAGTTGACTGACCAGTGAAAACCATCCTCCTCACAGTGGGGTCTGGTGGGACCAGATTGACCAGAATGATGGCTGATGATCTTCACACCATCCAATGGAAACACCTGCTAATCGCAATTGTACTTTGTTGAAAAGTTACAAATATCGCTTTCATTTTCAGCTGCTGACAGTCAGTCTGGCTTCCAGACCCACAACCCTGGAGGATTTTCACCTCCTTCATCCAAACAAAGGTGACCAGCGTCGGGGGGAATGGAGGGGTGATACAGACCCTGATGGTGCAGAGCAGGGAGGTGGGGGGCTCGCAAAGTAAGCAAACAAAGCTGAGATTTTGTGCGTTTATCTTTTGTCATGAAAAAAAAGAACACAAATCAGTATTTTTGTCTCCCCCCACCCCCCGACCTTTTGTCCTTATCAGATGCTGCTAATGAGCTGCTGCTACTTCAGAGCCGTTTAATAATAGAGTCCCATGATCAGAGGCTGCCTGCCCTTATCACACACACACACACACACACACACACAAAGAAGAGAAAAAGTTCAAAAAGCAGCAACAACAAACAGTTGGAGAGCAGCCGTCAGCTGAGCCTCCTCCAGGACCGGGCTGTTATCAACCCCCCCACCCACCCCAACTCTCCGGGTGAAGACTCAAGGTCTTTTATCCCTCCCTCCCTCCATCGGAAGGAAAGACCCCCCTCCCCCCAGTGTGTCTTTACGTGGAAAAAGAGGAAAAAAAGGAAAAAGAAGAAGCTCCTGTCAGTGGAGTTCTTTCATCTTGGCCGCGACGCTGCATCTGGCCGAGATCTGACATCATCAGTCAGAGGAGCAGCGTCAGATGTGGCTCTCAATTAGCCACTGAGGCTGCCCCCCTCCCCCTCCCCCCTTCTTCGTGGAACATGAAAAGGTTCGGGGGGGGGCACAAACACAAAAACACGACTAATTGCCCTCGGCTGCTTTTTGATCAAGTCAGAAGTCGTGTCGCTGCCTGTCTCGCTCGCCCAGTTGGCCCCTCCCTCCCTCCCTCCCTCACCCGCCCAGCCCCTCCCCACTTCCCCCCGTGAAGCAGGCGACAACTGTACAACACGGCCTGCGGTCGACCCGCATCAAAGTCGGCCGACGGGGACGACACATGCGACAGTGTGCGCGCGCGCGCGTGAGTGTGTGTGTGTGTGTGTGTGTGTGGTCGTAATTCTTTTACGATTTTCTCCGCCGAGCTGCTGCTGACGACGTCCCTCCATCTGTGGAACGGAGGAGACGGATGTGAAAAGTGGCCCTGGCCAGTGGAGGTAATAAAGTGAGACAACAGCAGTGGAGAACTCAGTGGGAACCAGCTGCAACTTCTGGCTTCAAAAACAAGAAATTTAATTGAAGTGCACCCACTGAAGATGTTTCCATGGTTCATCAGTGGAGATGCCTGGTGGATGAAGGTTCCAGCTGGAGTTGAGTTGGAACCTGAACTGGAAGAGGAAGGTGCAGCCAGTGGCAGCAGGCTGCAGTGCGGAGCTGCTGGTTCACTAGCAGAACCAGCAGCTCAGAGGAGTTTTATCTGCACCTCACTGACTGTGGCCACCTGCTCTCACTCTTTAACTTTTCTCTCTCCCCTCTCTCACTCTTCCTTGCCTGCCCCCCCCCTCTCTTCCTTGCCTGTCTCACTCCCTCTCTCTCACTCTTCCTTGCCTGTCTCCCCCCTCTTCCTTGCCTGTCTCACTCCCTCTCTCTCACTCTTCCTTGCCTGTCTCTCCCCCTCTCTCACTCTTCCTTGTCTGTCTCTCCCCTCTCTCTCACTCTTCCTTGTCTGTCTCACTCCTCTCTCTCACTCTTCCTTGCCTGTCTCACTCTCTCTCTCTCTGGCTGGCTTTGCCTGTCTTAAACCCTCTTACTTGAGTGTCTCACTCTCTCTCTCTGCTTTGCCTGTCTTAAACCCTCTTACTTGAGTCTCTCTCTCTCTCTCTCTCTCTCTCCTCGTCATTGATAGCCGCCATGTGAGAAAAACACACCACTTCTTGGTCTCCATCCAGTGCAAACAGTGATATCCACCCCCAGCTCACTCCCTCCTACTGGCAGCTGTCCGTAACTAAACACAAGATAACAAAGTAGACCCCCACGCCGCCCCCACCACAGTTCACCACTGTAGCCTTTTTGGGTTTTTTTCATGTGAATGACCTGCTCTGCTGTGATTGGCTGAGCGACCGGCGTCATGGTGGAAAACACACAACTTTGTTCCTTCACCGCCGCTGAGTCGGTTTTTACCGCTGCTACATTTTTTCTTTCTGCACATTTCCTGGTGTGCGAGTCCATGACAGTCGTTCATCGTCAGCGCCAGAAGAAGTGAGGCCTCAGCTTGTCAGGTGACCAGACTGATGATGTCATCCGCAGCAGCAGCAGCAGCAGCAGCAGCACGAGTGAGGTTTCACACTGCCGCCGTGTGATCCACTTCCTCCTTGGTCAGCTCTCACTCTCACTTCCTCATCAGGCTATTTTAAAATTCCTCAAGTCATCGAGCATTTTCTAATTCTACTTGGTTTGTTTGTCTTTTATCTGTGTCACTGTGTTTTCTACTTTGCTGCTGTCCATTTAGACCAGGTCTCCCTGAAAAAAGAGGTTCAGTCTCAATAGGACCTTGCTGGTTAAAATAAAAATTAAAAAAAGAGCAGCAGCAGCAGCAGCAGCAGCAGCAGCAGCAGCAGCAGCAGCAGCAGCAGCAGCAGCAGCAGCAGCAGAAGGCAAATATCGCTGACGCTCCTCTGACTTTTTTTTTGTCAAAAAAAGAAAACAAACCCACGGTTGTCACCTGCTTATCAGTCCAAACTACACACACACACACACACACACACACACACACACACACACACACACACGTACACATGCTGACAGCTCGTTAATGACAGCTAATAAAGGTTGAGTAAACACATCTGCTGGTCGACAGTAAAAGGCTGTAAAGCTGCAGGACTCCGACTGAAACACAAAGCTCCCGTTTCCATCTGGACGTGATGGCTGCGCGGCGCGACAACACGGCGACAACGCGGCGACAATGCGGCGACAACACGGCCAACCCTCGGTGACCAGAGGGCGGCAACACGGCAACACGGCTCGTCGCCACGCTTCATTCCTTCTGTCGCTGCTTTCACTTCCCTTCCTCCCGGCGTCTCTGCTTTGTCACTCGTCTTGAGGGCTTTTTAACATCAAAATCCAAACATCTGCACATCTGGGAACAAACACACAAATGTGAACGGTGAACCTTCACGCGGGGCGTTCTCTAAACATTTACCAGGAATTCTTTCTACAATTCACAAACAGAGAAGCAGCTACGAATTTTTCTCTAAACATTTACCAGGAATTCTTTCTACAATTCACAAACAGAGAAGCAGCTACGAATTTTTAGAGCGAAAAAGTGAATGGATGATCAGAGGCAGGTTGGGTTTGAAGGAGAGGGACGCAGGGATGGTGTTGGCTCGTGGAAATGACGGCTTCAGCACAGCTGTCACTCATTAAAGAATGAGTTTTCTACAGATGTAATTTGAACAACATTCCTCAGCAGCCAAAGGCGACGATGAACAACGATCACTGAGGGTTTGGAGACAAAGGACAGAAGGTCCAAACTGGTCCCAGAGCAGTGTGAGACCTTCAGTCAGCAGCATCGTCAGCTGAGGAACAACGCAGGGCTTTGATGAGGATCAATTGGAGTGATTGACGACTGATTTCTGATTTCAATAATCTGAAGGCAGAATGATTTCTTTCTGTGGTGAATGAATCACCGACGACTGTGACGGATGATTCCACCGCTGTCCTGCAGCTGATGCTCCTCCGTCCTACTGGAGAGATAAGAGTCGTTTGACAGATCAGAATCAGGCTGAAGATCCAACTGAGCCTGCAGGGCTCCAGAGTTCACTGCTGACATCAAGAGAAGAGGCTCTGTGTTCACACCAGCACCAAGTCACCAGCAGCAACAGCAGCAGCAACAGAGAGCCAGTTGTCCACTCAGTCATGGAAAATACACAACAAATAAACAAAGACAAATAAAACATTCTCGAAGCCCTGATTATTGATATCAAACTGAGCTCACCACGGAAGAAAACTTGAAACCTCAAGCTGAAGATGATTGCAGGAAAATTTGGATACAAAGCAGATACATTTAGGTGAGAGCTAGAAAACCCGCTGATGAACCCATTGGAACCCCTGAAAGCATCAAAGCCACACATATATATATATATTATTATATATATAAGGGGTCTCATATATATATATATATATATTATAAAAAAAAAAAAAAAAAAAAGCTATTTAATGATTTTTAAATCATCGTCACTAAAAGTCACTAAAATGCCTTTATGATCTTGACAAATATTCATTTTAAAAAATATCATTCATATTTTTTTTGGCCAAGCGGAGCCAACTGGTCCTGTGTGTGACAACCAGCGCCCCCCCCACCCCCACTCCACCCCCAGATGTTTGGCACACTGATGAGATCATTGTAAGATGGATGTTCGAACACTGGAAGAGTCCAAGCCAACACACTCTGGGACTGCAGGTATTTCTACAGCTGTCAGTGCAGACACTGTGCTGTGGATGACGTATTGAAGGGTCAAAGGTCGACTCCCAGACTGAAGGTGGCCCTGCGGGGCAGGTGAGCGTCCATCTGCAGTTGAATGTGCAGCCGCTGCAGGGCAGCTGCTCCTCTGAGTGCACCTGCTATTGTAAGCAACAACACTTTTACTGCTTTCAGATGACGTTTTTTCAGGGTTTTTTTAACCTCCCTTTCTTTTTATTGGACAGTTTTATAGCAGAGGAGACGCTGACGAGCAGCCAATCAGGCCTGCAGCCAGAAGTGAAGCAGGACTGTGTGGGCAGAGAACCAATCACAACCAGCCGCTGCCTCCCTGGTCCGACTGCTCCACTGTCACCCAAAAGGTATTTTTTGAATTTTAGAAAAATATGAAGAAGAAGAGCCAGCTGGGCCTCATTTCTTCACCCAACATCGTAGCTGAAGGGGAAGGAAACGTTGAGAAGGTTTGACTGAGGTGAAGGGGTTAAAATTTCAAAGTCAGTTGAAGCAAATGAAAATTTGAATCCATCCACAGAGTCGCTGAGGTGGAGAGCAAACTGATGATCCGGCCTGGCTTCTTCTCAGTCTCACTCCCTGCTTTTGTTTCTGTCGAGTCTGCAAAGTGGGGGTTGGTCTGTGTGTGTGTGTGTGTGTGTGTGTGTGTGTGTGTGTATCAACACGTCATTTGTTTGCTCGTACACACCAGAGTTTATGGGGAAACAAGCTGGCAGTGCAGGAGTGCTGACTGACCTCCTCCATTACTGCTGCCAGTAGGGGGCGACTCCACCCTCAGGGGCCTCCCCACCCCCACCTCCACCCACATACAGAGAATAAATCCCTGAACATATTGGCTTATTCTCCCAGTGCCAACCAAGCAGCAACAGGAAGTCAGAAAGAGGCAACGAGTGGAAACTCACAAACACAAAAGTTTTAAGTTTGTTGTTGTTCACTCTGTCAAAGTGAAGGCCTTCATCTCCATCCATCCTGACATACAGTCACCCATCACAGTGGCTCCACTCCGCCTGCTTCTCGTCCCTCACTTGGTCTCCAGGCTCTTCCTGCTGCTCATCCATCCTTCATGCCTCCGTTTCCTCCCTCTCTTCCTGCGTTGCCTCTTTCTTGGCCAGATTGTGTTTCACTCCTGCGGCCGCAGGCGGCTGATACAGAATCTTTCTAGGTCGTTGCCTTTGTGGTGGAGGTTGTTGTGCAATAAGGAGTCAGAGCTCTGCCCTCTTGTATACAGCACTCACAGCGTCTCCAGTTTCTCCTGGTTTCTGGAAGAGCGAAGCTCCTCTTTGCATCAACAGTTTGACCAAAAGTATTTCACCGAGCTTGGAAACGCGTGTTGTCCTTTGTTCAATGGGACGCAGTCTCTCCGTGATCAGACTTTGGTGTTTAGATGATGAACCTCCACAGCTGCTTTCTGCTCCGACCTGAGTGGAAAAGACGTTTTGGAAAGAATAGAACCACATTCACACGGCGCTATCCAATCAGCAGCAGAGAGGGTGGCAGCCGCTCAGAGTGGCCCTGATCTTCATGCCAATCCTGGCGGTTATTCTTAGTGCACAAAAAATCCACAGCTGTCTATTTTTAGCACATTAATCTAGCAGAAAACTCACATGTCATTTTCTGTTCCATTTGATGGCAGCAGGGTCTTCAGAAGTTACGCGCTGGGCCTTCAAATTTCCAACTACTTGACTTTTCTTCCCCCTTTAAACAGAAAACCAACAATTATTACTGTTGTCGCGGATGGTGGGGGGGGGGGTTCCGTGACTCATGCAGTTTTTGAGGGGAAAAAAAAGAAACTGCAAATCCGCACGCAAGGAAATTTATTCGTTCAAACAACAAAGTAGAAAACTGCCCCAGCAAAACACACACACACACACACACACAGTGGCGTACACATACGTATTTAGCCGCAGTGCGGCCGACACATGGTGAGGAGGACCACCCAAGTGGGATCAGCCTCTGAAAATGATGAAGATTCAGCTGCAGCCTGGTGCTGCACTGCAGGCCGAAGTTCCACTGCAGGCTAAGGTTCCACTGCAGCCTGGTGCTGCAATGCAGGCCGAGGCTCCACTGCAGGCCGAGGCTCCACTGCAGGCCGAGGCTCCACTGCAGGCCGAGGTTCCACTGCAGGCCGAGGTTCCACTGCAGGCCGAGGTTCCACTGCAGGCCGAGGTTCCACTGCAGGCCGAGGCTCCACTGAGGCCTTGGCTCACTGGTGGCTCAGTGGTGGAGTTCAGGCCGAGAGCCGATTAATAGCGGGACTACATTTGTTTTTTTGGCCAGTGGGAAAGGGGCTAAAGTTACAACTGCGACAATCCAAACTGGTTTAAACCACCACTGACAGTTCTTCTGAGATGGCTCGGCAGCCGCCTTGGTTCCTGTGGGAGATCCAACAGGAGCATCAGTTCTAGCTCAAAGCTAAATGTCAGCATTTGGTAATTA
The DNA here is from genome assembly GCA_009823395.1 of Thamnaconus septentrionalis. Classification (NCBI taxonomy): domain Eukaryota; kingdom Metazoa; phylum Chordata; class Actinopteri; order Tetraodontiformes; family Monacanthidae; genus Thamnaconus; species Thamnaconus septentrionalis. The sequence goes on from CM020513.1 coordinate 17,636,603, forward strand.
AATGCGTGAGACTAAAGTATACTTGAACCTTAAAGATCTCAAAGTGGCTGTGAGACATTTAAAGCTACAACGAGCAACATTCTGAAAGCTCGTAAAAGACCTCAGCAGTCCAACAGTGACCCCTCATGAGTCACCTGGAACAGCAGCTGTTGCTGTATTGTCGTTTAGGTTTACGTTGCAACATTGCCTGTGGCTGTGACTCGGACCTGATCACGCTGCAGCAGCAGTGAGCCTGGAGGAGCTCCAGTCTGCTATCAGGAACATCTCTTCATGCTGATCCTGTACAATCAGTTTGAAGGTTACGTTTTGTTGAGTGGTTTTGTGGTTCTGGTTGAACGGATCGATCACGATGAGATTGCCCGTGTCGGTGAGCAGGAAGACAAGTGAAGAGTAAACAGTTCCACTTTCCTCCAGAGGGGGCAGCAGAATCATTAAACTTTGCTTGTCGGGGTTTGGAATGTCGCAGTTGATTTATGAATCACTCCGTGTTGCGTAACTTTGTTTCGCCGACAAGAATCAGCTGTTTGTGTTTGGTTCATGATCAGCTGCTGGTTCACCAACTGCCAGCAGACTGACAAGGAAAACCTCAGGACAGTTCTAGAAATCAAGTACACACTCTTGACGAGTGTGTTCACAGCCTCATACTACACAACTGGGCGACCGCATGTCCTCAGCACTTCAACACAAAGTCGTCCTGGTGCTCACTGTCATTTATTTCAGGCTTAATTTCAAGATGGAAAATGTTGCACACGAAAGGTCGTGGACGTCCTACAGAATTTATAGTTTGATTATCAACAATTCACACACACACACACACACACACACACATATACATGTATATATATATATATATACATATAAATATATATATATATACTGTTTATATATATCTATATATATTTGTTTTTTGCTTTACTGGCGCTAGCAGATGATTAAATGTGACGTGTAACACAAGGCCCCTAAAAGCTTTTCACGATATGGACTCACAGCTGATTTACTGTGTCTCTTAATATTCTTGTGAAAACATGAAAACGTGTTTTTCTCAGGGTTTTTTTGCGAAAGGCTTTGACAAAATCGTAAATTGAACATTTGGACGCAAAAATGCACTACAATTACACAACCGACCTCTGAAAACTGAGACAACACCATCACCTTCTCCCCCCCAACCCTTGACCTCCCAACCCCCCCAGCAGGGCCCCCTCACCCTGGCCCCGCCCCTTCACCAGGACCCGCCCACACCGTCCTCTCCTCTGAAACCAGAGGAACCTTCACTAATTATCCCCCCACTCTGCTCTGGACCCCCAGTCGCCAGTCATTCGGCAGCTATAAAGTTATCCACAGGTGAAAAAAAAGGAAAAAAATAGACACACACCGTTGTGTGTAAAAGTTGTGATTATTAGGTTGCGGCACAAACGGTCTCCTGTTCCTGCCGCTCGCTGCTCGCTGGCCACGCTGAGGGCAACGCTGCTCGCAAATCTTCCTCCTCATAAAAGTCTAATTTTAGTTCCAATTTCTTTCCAAAGTGCTGGGACACAGCCCAGCCTTGTTTGTACACTGGGCGGCGCCGTTACGTCGACGCCTAATTCATAAGCGTTCATAAGCATAAATGTTGCGTTGCTCCGACGGCTGGCCGTCTGCGTGATGGTTCGACACTAAAGTCTGTCCGAGACTCGACGCTGCTTCTCGCCTGAAATGTTGCAGGACAAACAGACGATGATAATAAACAGAACTAGCTTACACGCACTAGCGATGCATCCACACAGTGCTGATCTTCTTCTTTTCACATTAAACTAAAGAGCTCCGGCTCTCGGATTCCGCGCTGCTCTTTGCCTTGGCAAGCTGGGCTAGCTGGGCTACCTCGGCTAGCAGTGCTTGCAGCAGCTGCAGCTACTGACAGCAGTGGGGAAAAACACCGGCACATAAAACTATTGCAACCTGGAGGCTTTTTACCTTTTACATTTCAGAGCTCACATTCATAATGGCAAAGTAAAGATGGCGACAACCCCCCCCCTCCCACACACACACACAGACACACACACACACACACACACACCCTGACCTTTATGATACATTGATTGGCCAATTTGCTGTTTATTTTGTAAATGTAATGACAATCCTGGCGTAAATGTCAGCGGCCTCGTTAAGTTGCACGACTTTGACTGGAGGGAAACAGAATCCATTGTTTGGACTATGAGACTGGGAGAGGGGGTGGGGAGAGGGGGGGGGGGCAGGGGTTGGGGGATGGGAGGTCAATATTTGAGACAATGAAAAGAGCTTTGCTTCCTGGTTCTAGAGGCAATACAAAAACAATCCTGTGGCTAAAGGTCAAAGCTGTGATGTCCTCAGGCAGCAAAGACACCTGAAGACTCCTGACTGTTGTTTTTTTAATGAGATGATCAGAGGATTTCTGGATAAAATGGCTTCTTGTGCAGGTCACAACACAGTGAGTCCAGTGAGAGAAGGACACAAGCAGTGAATCCAAGGCCAGGATGATGGCGTCAGTGATGATGTTAGTGGATGATGTTGTCGTTTGTCATCCGGAACGACGGCCGAGGTTAGAATCGTGTAACTGTGCGCGGCTTGTGTCGCTCGGCGGGGGGGTGGGGTTGGGTGTGGGGGACTAGGTGGAGGGGAGGGGTGCAGGGTGGGTGGTGCGGGTGAGTAAGGGGGAGGGGTTTGGTTAGTGCCGCTGTTAATGTGAGTCACTGCTCTGAGGCCGAGGTGACTACAGTCCTGGTGCCGTGCCAGACCTCCTGACCCACAACATGTTGAACCTCAGCAAAGGAGCAGTAAACTACCATTATCCACACACACACACACACACACACACACACACACACACACACACATGCACAGAATCCTTCCTCCTGGAGTCAACCTGAACTATGGAGGATTGAACCAGAGTCAAACCTCAGCACGTCTCTGCCAGATGTTTTTTACTGTGGTTATCTGGCCCAGAATATTATCTATTTTATTAATTTAACATTCCTGGTTTAACAAGTATGTAATCAAGCAACCAACATCTTCTATTCTGCAGTGTTTCAGCGGCAACAACAGCCCGGCAGCCCCTTTCAAAGTTTCCAGTCGCCACATGACAAATGTCATGAGGTGACTGGAATACTTAATTGTCATTTAAGTATGTTACATTACAATTAATCAGTGTACTGTAAGTATGTAATGTAATGAATTCATGTAAGTGAATGAGAGACAGTTGTAGGTGACAGAGTGGACTCTGTTTGAGAGTGAGTCTGTGCTGCTGAAAATAGACTCCACTCCCACCAAAGGGGGGCGTTGTTCTGTAAATACTCTGAAAATATATATATATATATATATATATATATATATATATATATATATATATGTATATACATGTATATTTTTTTTTTTTTTGGGAGGGAATTTCTTTGATGCTGCGGTAAAACACGCAGCTGAGTAGCTTTTCTGTCCAGCAGACATGTTTCAAGCCCTGCTGATTTATCTGGTGTCGCCCCCTATCAACATCTTCTGCAACCACAGTCACTGAGGTTGAGACCCCCAACATGACACGCCTTTAAAAAAAAAAACATAAAAACTAGGAGGACACACACATGCATTTCCGTAATGGGGTCGAAACTGCCAAACAACATATGCTGACTGTTTCAAATGTGCTGGAGGCCCGCTTTTACACGCAGCTAAATTTAGCTTGTGGTTAGCTTTTAATGTTAGCCGCAGCAGCCCCTTCCTCAGCACAACCACTGAGCAAGGATGGACACAGACATCCCCTTGTTTCACACACACACACACACACACACACCCGTGGAAGACACACAACTGTGTATGCTAAGAATAGCCACGCAGGCTAACCACAGAGTGAGCTGAGGTTTGGCTGGGAGACCGATCAGGCTGCCAGTTTAGACCAGTGGGGGGGCCAACTGTTGGTTGGTGGGCCACAGTGGGGTCTTCAACGTGCCAGAGGAGGGTAGTGGAGCAGCAGCAGATGGATGGAGTGTTCTGGTGAGCCACCTCATAGGAGGAAACAATCTATCATGGGATATTATGGAGAAAACATGTTGCTGTAATGTCAATGGAAAATGAAGCAAAGCAAAGTTGCAACCAAATCAGTGTCTTTGAAGCCCCACCAGGGTGTTTAGCTCTTAGAACCATCCAGAACCATCCAGAACCACCAGGGTGTTTAGCTCTTAGAACCATCTAGAACCATCCAGAACCACCCCTGGACCACCAGGGTGTTCAGCTCTTCATTGAAATGACTCTGAAAACACTGCAAACATGGAGGAGCTACAGCTGTTTGATGACTGACTGACTAAAATATAATTTCTTCAAGTATTGGAGGGCCGGATTAGGAAGCTGAATGGGCCGCATATGGCCCCTGGGCCATAGTTTGCCCACGCCTGTGCTAGACACACCCTCCACAATGGCACCAGGGCCAGAACTATTTCCAGTGTTCCCAGTGAAGGGCAGCAGCTCCTGAACAGCCGAGCTGCTCACTGAGTCTCAGTGTTTGCACGCTGGAGTATTTACACTCGATAAACACCTCGTTGCTGGGAATAGCCGCCTTAACAGCCCCCTATTATCCCCCCGCCCCCCCAACCCAACTCAGCTCACTGCTATTTTACGATGCCCCAAAATACCAGTAGCCGAAAATGATTCTCTCCACACTTTATTTTGATTGGCTGAGCCGCCTGGTGTGAGCAGCGGCGCAGCCAATGAGGCTGGAAAACTGCTGCCGGTAAAAGCAGGTAGTTTCAGCTGTGCAGCTGCTGCTGCTGCTGCTGCTGCTGCTGCTGCTGCTGCTGCTGCTGCTGCTGCTGCTGCTGCTGCTGCTGCTGCTGTTACTGCTGCTGCTACTGCTGCTGCTGCTGCTGTTACTGCTGCTGCTGTTGCTGCTGCTGCTATTGCTGCTGCTGCTACTGCTGCTGCTGCTGCTGCTGCTGCTGCTGCTGCTGCTGCTGCTGCTGCTGCTGTTGCTGCTGCTGCTACTGCTGCTGCTGTTGCTGCTGCTGTGCTGCTGCTGCTGCTACTTGCTGCTGCTACTGCTGCTGCTGCTGCTGCTGCTGCTGCTGCTGCTGCTGTTACTGCTGCTGCTGCTTCTGTTACTGCTGCTGTTACTGCTGCTGTTACTGCTGCTGCTGCTGCTGCTGTTGCTGCTGCTGCTGTTACTGCTGCTGCTGTTACTGCTGCTGTTACTGCTGCTGCTGCTGTTACTGCTGCTGCTGCTGTTACTGCTGCTGTTACTGCTGCTGCTGCTGTTGCTGCTGCTGTTACTGCGGCTGTTACTGCTGGTGCTGCTGCTGCTTCTGTTACTGCTGCTGTTACTGCTGGTGCTGCTGCTGCTGCTACTGCTGCTGCTACTGTTACTGCTGCTGTTACTGCTGCTGCTGCTTCTGTGTTCCCTTATTCCACGTCTTCAGAAGGAAACAAGAAAAGACTATGATGGAGGTGGGAGATCACCTGGCTGAATGTGCAGCCTTGATTCCCTTTATGACATCAGAAAGGGCTGCCTTCCAGTTCTTGTCAGTTCTAGTACACACGGAGGAACTTTTCCCAGTTCTGCCCAGTTCACTGATTTACTCGATAACATTGGCAAAATTTAGGGCCACATTTTCACAGCTTATACCCCCCCCCCCCACCCCCCCACCATACCACCCCTCCATAGAGTAATGTATCCACTGCGTCAGTGTGAGTGCAGTGTCAGTCCAGATGACTGATGGCCGGCGGCTCTGAATGACTGATTCCTTCTTCATTAACGCAGCCCCCCTTTCACACAGAAGGACCTTTTCTGTGTAATAATAATAATAGACCCCTCCTCCACCCGCCAACAACCCTTCACCGCCCCCCCTCCCCGTTATTGGGAGACCTGCAAGCCTCATTAATAATGTCACAACCCCGGACAAAACAAGGAAGACACTGTTTTTTTGGATGGATTTGAGCTCCAGCACGGTGTGGACTCCCCCGACCCCCCACCCTCCCCCACCTGGGTTAACTGAAGCGTCGACCATGGAATGGTTCCAGCCGCAGTTTCCTCTGCAGGATGGAGGAGAAATGAAATGAAGGTCTTTAAAGGCTCCTGCAATTTCAAACCCACCACCATGTTAAAGACCAAGTCAGCAGCCCAACAAAGACCTCAATTATCTTCACAGTGCCCCCCCAGTAATAACCCCCGGCCTGCCCCCGCAGACAGCAGAGCCCTAAATAGCAGCAGTCAGCCCAGCGCTGGGCGAGCAGACGTCCAGACATCCAGACCAAACCTTCCCCAGTCTAGTCTGCACACACACACACACACACACACACACACACACACACACACACTGAGGGGGCCCCCACGTCTGCAGTAAACCCAGCCAAGTGATTAGCACTGAGCTAATGAGTAGCTGGAGTAAACCAGTAGCTCCTGCAGGCTGCTGGGTGTAGCGCCACCTACTGGGGCCTCCCTTCCTCCCTGGACAGACATGGAGACTGGAGGAGAATGATTAACGTGGCGCTGCTGGATGGAGACACGTCTTCAGGAATGTGTCTCCCCACAGAGTCCATGAAGACCCCCCACCCCCCCCCCCACCATCACCTCCACCTCCCCTCCCATCCACAGTCTTGTTGACTCTACTCATCACTGGGGCAACCTGGGCGCACTCCTCACGGCACAGGTCAAAGGTCACCCAAAGGAAAATAGACACTCTGCCACTCTCCAGGAATAATGGCTGGCTGGCTGGCTGGCTGGCTGGCTGGCTGGCTGGTGCTCAGACACAATGAGATTAGTGTCAAAAAGCTGCAGCCGCTCAGAGTCTCAGAAGAGTGAGAGTGAGAATGTCGCCTTCATCTCTCGCAGTTACAGCAGCATGGACTCATACTTCTGATTGAACCTTTTTCTTACATTTTCATGACTATTGACTTTGCAGATTGTCACTCAGGCATCAAAACTATGAATGAACACATTTGGAATATGTGTTCAACAACAAAGTGTGAAATAACTCAAACCAGTTTTATATTTGAGATGACCTAGAATAGCCAGCCTTCATATTAAATATATAGAACATCACATATTTATGTATTTAACACTTTTGCCACATGAATCCACATATCTTACTCATATATTTGATGTCTTCAGTGTGTATTCACAGTGTAGAAAGTAGTCAAGACAGAAGAAACGTGTGTCCAAACATTTGACTGCTAGTGGATGGATACAAATTCTTCACATATGTGAATAAAGTAAGTGTTTACAAACACCATGATAATTATGGTCAATGTAGAGAGTGGCTGCGGCGCTAATGCTAATCTGTGTTTTCCAGTGAGTCAAACCACCTTGTTGCCCCCTGAGGTCACCACTGCAGTCACGCAGCGACACCAAGGCACAGCTACAATGTTCCCACTTATGTTTCCCACAAAACGCACCAGGTCATGAGGTTGTTGTTGCTCCTCTGCAACACAAACGCACCAGTGTTGAAGTGTAGCAGTTGCACAACTTTGCATCTAATTTCTCAAATATTGCGGTGAAAACGTGTTTCAGAAAAAAAAATCATTTTGTGTGTTGCAAGCAGTTTGGCTGCATCAGACACAGTTGACCGTTAATAAGGAGAATAACTGCAGTCAGTGCTGGTGAAAGACGCATCGTCTTATTGAAACAGCCACAGTTGAGGAAGTGAAAGTTTCAATTGAAAAGGTCAACAGGCCTCAGGTTTTCCCCTTTGGTTTCAGCCAATAACACTGACTTGCAAATCTTGACATTCTGATGCCAGCTGTCATATTTAGCATGAGGTGAGAACTTTGCACATCGTGAAGAGCATCAGCAGTGACAGCAGCATGTGGACGTGTGCACTGGTCAATTCTATCTTCATGCATTAACACTGATGACAACCATCTCTATAAATACAGCAGCGGTGCACTGAAGGCACCGGTTCAGACAGGTGGAGTGTGGAAGTCAATAAAGTGACTAAAACAGAGGAGGGCAAAGTTTTTGACTGGTAGCGGAGCAGCAGCAGATGGATGGAGTGTTTTGATGAGCCAGGAGGAGAAAACAGAAAACATGTTGCTTTAAAGTCAACTGAAAATTTGACTACACAGTCAGTGTCTTTGAAGCTCCACCAGGGTGTTAGCTCTTTATTGAAATGACTGTGAAAACACTGCAAACATGGAGGAGATGCAGCTGTTTGATGACTGACTGACTATTGATGTCATTTCTTAAAGTTCAGAGGGCCGGATTAAAAAGCTTAAGGGGCCGTAGTTTGCCCCCGCCTGGCCTATAAGTACAGTAGTGACTAATGAAGCTGAATAGAACCTTCAAGTCTAAACAGTGAGACAGTGAAGGTCTCAGCAGTGGAGACTGTGGAGATCCAACAGTAAACTCCGCATCTCAAAGATCTGAAAATCTTTCCCCACACATTCACCATAATGACCGACTCTTATCTCAAGCATACATGCAGTGCACTCACTGCTGCTGCAACCTATACTCCATCAGCCCCAACAGACAGCCTGGGGCCTGCACGTCCCAGTCAGGAGCCTGTAATCAGCTGACTGGCTGCTGTCAAACATCTCAATACAGAGTGGAGGAGTGAGCAGAGGGAGTGGACGGAGGGAGTGGAGGAGTGGACCGAGGAGTGAGAAGAGGGAGTGGAGGAGTAATCAGAGGGAGTGAACAGAGGGAGTGGAGGAGAAAACAGAGGGAGTGGAGGAGAAAACAGAGGGAGTGGAGGAGTGGACGGAGGATTAACGGAGGAGTGAAACAGAGGGACGGAGGAGTGGAGGAGTGAACAGATGGAGTGGGAGTGGATGGAGGAGTAATCAGAGGGAGTGAACAGAGGGAGTGGAGGAGAAAACAGAAGGAGTGGAGGAGTGGATGGAGGAGTAAACAGAGGGAGTGAACAGAGGGAGTGGATGGAGGGAGTGGAGGAGTGAACAGAAGGAGTGGAGGAGTGGATGGAGGAGTAAACAGAGGGAGTGTACAGAGGGAGTGGAGGAGAAAACAGTGGAGTGGAGGAGTGGACGGAGGAGTGAACGGAGGGAGCAGCACTCCAACAACAATCACTCCAGTGTTGGTCTGGGGGCTTCACGAGGGAATCACACAGCTTCCCTGCAGGTCACAGAGGTCAGAGGTCAGGGGTCAGCCTGTGGGTGAGGATGGAGGAGTGTAAATGCTTGTGTGTTATTGTGGCTGTGTTAACTGTCATTGAATGTGTTGTGTATGAGACTTTGATTGACAGTTGCCAGGTTGCGACTGGCTGCTGCTGGTCACACTGTGGTGGCTGCTACCAGGGGAGAGCAGCAGATAAAATCTCTCTGGCTGATTCCATCTTGTTTCCACTTTCTCCTCCTGGCAGTTTGTTGGCGGCTGAGAGATACAAAACTCTTTTTATGGTTCAGTGCCAAGCAGAGCTGAATCTGTCTGGCACTCAACCATCCAGAAGATTCACAATGGCTTTGAGAATCGTCTCTGCTTTCAGTCATTTTGTTAAAAGTTCAGCGCTGTGTCAATATTAAGACCTTCCCATCCAGCACAGTGGTAATGTGAAGAAGCCGTCAAATATCATTCACTCTTGTCTGGATGAATGATTCAAAACATCCAAAAGCAACACAGACTTTGGCTTAATGACCTTGAGGAGACCAGATGACCTTGATGACCTTGACAGATGACTGCAGGAGGATGTGACTGGCTCAAGGTGAACTGACTGCATGTGAAAGTGGCTGAAGGTCTGCTGCTGAACTGAGAACCTCAGGGTCACTTTGCTGAACTGAAGATTATTTCAACGTGTGGTTGTCACGTTTTTCCAACAACGAATCAGAGCAACAATAAATCGACTCACTCCCGTCTCGCATCGCCACACAAACACACAATCACACAATCACACAAGTCAAGTCATGTTCAGAGCAGCTGGAACATTTCCCAACTGAATGTTAGGAAAAATCAGTTCTTCACCTCTTTTGTTTGCTCCTCACGTCATTGATGGTCCCCTTTGTGACATCACAAAGTGCCACCTATCCCAAGTCAGCGGCCACCCCCCCCGACCAGGTGGTCTTCCTGCTCTTCACATCACACTGCCTGTTTACATTCTTCCAAACATGGGGAGCATTTAAAAGATTAGCACTTTTAGCAGGAAGCTAAAGCTAAGTATTTCAATGGGCGGCTATAAGCAGAGCGCTAACCAACGTGTTCCCACACACACACTCCCACTGGTGGAGCTGCCCCGTCATTACGTCAGTAAATATCACTGTGGACCGTGGAAGCAAAGAATCAGCGGAACAATCGGCTGGAAAATAGAAAGATGTTAAAAATATCCTTACTACTGCTGCTGCTGCTGCTGCTGCTGCTGCTGCTGCTGCTTCTGGTCCATGTGCGACTAAAATGATCAAATCAACCAGAATGTCTCAGTTGTGGTGAAATGTGTTGGTTTTATTTTTATTTCTTTATCAACAGGCAACATGCGCCGTTGAAATGCACCCTACCGATGCCAAGGATGCACCGCTACTATCCTTCACGTCCTTCTGTATCCCAGGATGCTTTGCGTGCTGCTGCTATGCATCCTGGGAAGTCAGCTGAAATGGCAGCAAAGAAACGACATATAAATGGAAGTATTCAAATTTCACATGAAATATGAAGTTTTTACCGTGGGGATTTTACCTTTTTGAACATCCAACACCATCGTTAGATGGCGAACCAATGGTTAGCTTGATGCTATAAAAATGTCACTTCCGGGGTTGGCCAGCAGGAGGGAACGGCGGTGACGCAACCAGGAAATACGCCGAAGGCTAGACCGTCCCGTGTGGTTACCGGGGAAGCGGGTTTGGATTGGTCCTTCTGGGCCGGGTCCTTCGGAGGACGCTTCCTTCGAAGGATGCAGACCCTGAATGGAGACACAGCCCTTGTGTCTCACTTCCTGGTGTCTCACTTCCTGGTGTTCCACTTCCTGGTGAATCTGATGAACATGAAACACTTTGAACTCTTCAAATCATGGCAGCACGTCGTCTACAAGTGGCTCATTGAAATGTTTCTGACTTGACGAAAAGGTTTCATTAAAGCTCAAACACGTCGCTAATGAGCTCACGTGAAGCACCGCCCCCCCGGCCTCCCAGCACCCCTCACCCCCGCTGCCAACAACGCTGATCTTCTGATTTCACGCACCAGGAGATCTTCAGACTTTACGAGCTGCAGCAGCTGCGTCACCTGAGGCCCTGCGAGAATCGACAGGCTCTGCCGTCGTCCTCACCGCCCATTCACACCAGCAGCGTCTGCGGCACGTCTGCGGTGTGGAAACCACTGCGTACCTCCTCAACCACCCAGCGGCGGCGCCTCCATCGCTTCACGCCACGATTGCAAGATCACGCGACAACCCAGGAGGGAGTCTGGTGTGTATTTAAAGAAAACAACAGTGAAACTAAACCAACTGTGTCTCAGTATCGCTGTGTGTAAAAAGGGCAAATAATATAAACCCAACTGCTGGTCTCAGATAAAAAGCAGGTATTTAAAGTTCACCTGCATCTTGTTCATCATAGTTTCAGATTTAAAGTGAAATCTGCTTCATTATTTGACGGCCGAACTGAACAGCGTTGAAGCCGATACGTCACGTTGACCCTTCACAGTAAAATGCAGCATAAAGAAAAACAAAGTGCGGTGCATTGTGTATGATGATGGAAATCCACCATGTTTTCCAATCACTGACTTCCTGCCTGAACGGTTCCACCTGCTGCGCCGGACGCGTGAAAAACAGAACAGCGGTGTATTTTTCCAAAGCGGTGCCGCTGGGTTCTGAAACGTTCCCGCGACGCCTGGTGGGAACCTGCACACTGACTTTTGGTGCAAGTTGAGGGTCAGAGCCTCTGAATCACATCCAGCAGAGGAGGAAGATCACCTCGCCATCATCACACTCCTCACTGAAGACATGGAGCAGCAAGTGTGATCAGGAAGAAGGTTTAAGCACCTCCTCCTCCTGTGATCAGGTGTCCTGAAGGGCTCGTGTTGCCTTCAGGGACCCCCTGGTGCCTGTTCTTTCTTGGCCAACATTATTATTTGTGACTTCCTGTGCGTGACTGTGGTGGTGGTGCCTCCTGGGACGGGGCGGCGCTGCTCCTCCTCTTCACTTCCTCACTCTTCTGTTACCACCAGGTATTCACCACCAGGGAAAAGAAAGAAAGAAAGAAAGAAAGAAAGAGAGAAGAAAAGGGAGCAGGTGTGCGTGTTGCGTTTCTGGAGAGGAAGGTGGGTGAAGAGTTTCCTGAGTTACCGTTCAAGTTGAGGCAACTTTAGGTCATTTTCATGATGACATTTATTGTAGTTATCTCATTTATTTCACACACACACACACACACACACACATACTGTATACAAAGTGGGGTTGTCTAGTTTATTCTAGTGGGCATGTTGTGCATGCTTTGAATGAATGAATGGATGACTGAATGAATTTATTTCAAGCTTGTATAAAATAAAATATGTAACTGTCTGTACATACAAAAGAAAGAAACAAATAAAATTGCAAATAACAAAAATAAAATATATAAAATATAAAATAAAGAAAAAGCAAAAACATAACAAAACACCGCATACAGTTCAAAAAAGGAGGAGGAAGGAAAACTTGAGTATATATATATACATATATATATATATATACATATATATATATATATATATATATATATATATATATATATATATATATATATATATATATATATATATATATATATATATATATATATATATATATATATATATATACATATATATATATATATATATATATATATATATATATATACATATATATATATATATATATATATATGTATATAAAATTAGGGCCCAATTGCTGTGTCCATCTCAGCATCCAGAGCAGTGTCCTCCTCCACTGCTCCTCCTCCTCAGTAGCTTCTCGGTCTTCACTCTGATCTCCACATGAGGATGAAGAACCTCCTTCTCTCTGTTCTGAGGCCACTGCTTGTCGTGTGTGCTCCAGGTTAGACAGCCCAGCTCGTCCTCTCGGGACTCAGCTTCAGGAGCTGAAACTGGAGACGACGCTGGCGTGGCCTGGAGAAGGTGAACGCATCGCGCTGCATCATTCAGAGGCGACGGAGACAAAGAGAGAGAGAGAGAGAGAGAGAGAGAGAGAGAGAGGGGTCAGCTCTCCAGGGAGCCCACTGAGGGTGTGTGTGTGTGTGTGTGTGTGTGTGTGTGTTGTACCTGGATCTATCTTGAATTGGCACCCCCACTTGTTTTTTTTTTTATATTTTATTATAGAAACTACACTGCAGTTACAGTAATTTCCTGTAATTAGTGTGTAGTTTATTTTTGTATTGTTTTTTTAGTGCTGCAACAGCGCAGTTTCCCAATTTGGGATAAAAAGAGTACATCTAATCTCTTCTATTTTATTCTATTTTCACAGTTGTCCGACTACTCAGTGCCCTCTGTCCTGTTACGACTGCTCTTCCAACTGTGCGCCACCTACTGACCGGGAGGTGAACCACCTGTAAATGTTTTCAAACGTTTTTTGCTGAAATTGACGATGTGAAACATCACATTGCAACACAACAGCCACCATCTCACACACACACACGCACTGCATTAACCAGCTAATGGCTTGACCTCTGTGGCCTCTCCTCATTGTTGCATGGCCCAGATCATGTGACCAGCCCCCCCTGCTGGCTGGGGGAGCAGCAGGCGAGCTGCGTTCCCTCGCTCGGCCATCACACAGACGGTGAACAACCTTTTTTTCCTGCACATTGTGTGTGGTGCGTAGGCGGGCCTGCGGTGTCACGCAGGAGCCGGAGCAGCAGCTGCCGTTTGCATGGTTCCGCTCGCCACCTTCCCACATTTGCATCGCAAAACCTGACATGCAAACAAGCCAGCCAGCAGAGTGAGAGGAGGTTCACCTGAGAGAACCTCAGCTGAGCACTGCGCTGAAAGAGTGTGGTGTGTACACACACATATATACAAATATATATGTATACATATATATTAGGGATGCACCAATACCGGGGTTGAGTACTCTACTTACTCTACTTGTACTCGTTTAATATGTGCCGATACCACGACACCGATACCAGCTGTATATATATGTATATATATATATGTATATATATATATATATATATATATATATATATATATATATATATATATATATATATATATATATATATATATATATATATATATATATATATATATATATATATATATATGTATAAATATATGTATGGAAATTGCCATTGCGTTCACTGTGTGTTTGTCCTGCAGTGAAACTTGTTCTGGAAAAACCTGCTGAGGAATGTTGTTCAAATAACACAACATCAAGTAATTCCCATTCCACTGCTCACCAATACTGATACTGAGTACTTATGAGGCCATTCCACTTCATAGAATTACTTGGATTTTTTTTATTTTTTACTTTTTCACAGTTGTTGGGTTATTTGAACAACATTGCTCAGCAGTTTTTTTTTTTTAGAAAAAAAGTTTCACTGCAGTAGAAACACACATTTAACACAATTGTCAAATACATACATATACAACTGGTATCGTTGTGGTTTCGGCACATATTTTATGAGTATCAGTAGAGTACTCAGGTATCGGTATCGGTACCAATACCTGATACTGGTATCAGTTATCGTTGTTGTTTCACGTTTCTCCGTCTTGTTTGGCCGTCATTTCGGGGTGAAAGCTTTGTTGTGTTAGCGCCTTGGAGCAGGACAGTTAGCGTGTGCCTGCGAGCTTGTCAGTGTGTAGCTAGTGTGTAACCAGTGTGTAATTGGTAACACGCTAGTATCTAGTATAGAGCAAAAAAATAACTTGAAAAAATGAAAAAGTCTCATGGGGCGTGAAGTGAAATCCTGGTTGACTGGCGCCGCTGGTCGCTAGAGATGCGGCTGCATTATCGTCTAAAGACTGTACAGGAGAAACACTGTAACATAAACCATGTGTCTGTAGTTTGGGGGGAGGGCGGGGTTGGAGGGGGAGGGGGAGGAAACCAGCCTCCAATTTTATGGCATGTTTGTCTTTTGTGTACTCGACAATTTATGCTGATGTGTGTTTAGCCCGAGCATAACAGTCAGTCACTGTCTCTGTCTGTTTATGGCTGAAGAAATGAGGAGGGTGGGGTGGGGGGAGGGGGAGGTGAAATGTGATCCCATTAAGCAGCAACCCCTCCCCCCTCCCCTCTCCACCCCAGGCCATTATAACCCCCCCATCCCCCCAGAGCCCCTCCCCCTCTCCCAGTTTGGACACCTGCCAGATCCCACAGTCATTATCCTAATGGGCCCTGACAGCCTCAAGTCAGTCTGGCTGCAACACACACACACACACACACACACACACACACACACACACACACACACACACACACACACACACACACACATTAGCACACTGGCTAGCATTTTGAGGTGTACAGTGCTAACAGTGAGTGGAAGTCTTTGTAGCGCTGCTGCTGTTCAGTTTCAAAAATTCTTTTCACGACACACACACACACGCACACACACACACACACACACATTTCTTCTCCCTTCACCCACGCTGGGCAGTGGACCTGTTACTGCTGTTACTGACCAGCCTGCAGTCTCCCATTAAGCTCCACTACAACAAACCACAGTGAACAATAACACACGGTGCTCGAGGATCCATCCTGGATTGTGTGCCAAGTGAAAATAAACAAAACCAAAGCGATTTGCAAACCCTGTTTTACTTTCTATTGATTTTCTTTTGGCTCAGCAGACTGGGATATTGAGGCAGAGATCAAAATGACAAAAAAGTGAGCAAACTTTTACTGGCATGCCTCCCAGTCAATCTTATCATGGAGCTTTTTAATAAGGCTTAGTGTCCTAAAGTAACTGGAAGCAGAAGTGGAACTCTGTCATTTATCTACACCATCTTTCACCAGTGATCTTTCTTTATATTGTCAGTGGTGCTAATGTTGTTAGCATGCTGCTAATGTTGTTAGCATGCTGCTGCTTCTTTAAACAGGGCGTGCTTCAGGGGTTCTTCTCCTTCTGCCACCTTCAGGGAGTAAACTTAGGACGCCACACCAGGCCAGGCTTTTGTACTACACCGTCTTCAGTCGTTTCCAGCATATACGTGTAAACACACACCAACACACCAACACACCAACACGCTAAGACGCATTGCATGACTCACAATAGGAACTTGGCTACACAAAAAACTGCACATATGTGCAACTTCAGAGGTATTTTGCCAATCTGACATGTTGGGAGTGTGATTGTGTGTGTGTGTGTGTGTGTGTGTGTGTGTGTGTGTGTGTGTGTGTGTGTGTCAAGTTCCCTGTAGTGGTTTTGGCTGTTACTGAAAACAAGTTGTTGAATGGCCGAACAAGTGTGAGTGTTTATTTGTGTGGATGCCCTTTGTGAGCTGTAGTGGTCAGTGTGTGTGTGTGTGTGTGTGTGTGTGTGTGTGTGTGAGAGAGAGAGAGCGAGCGAGAGAGTGAGCATTTGTATCCAAAACAAAGAATATGTCTTGGTGTTTGAGTGGACACACAAGAGGGCCACGGCTGTGTGTGTGTGTGTGTGTGTGTGTGTGTGTGTGTGTGTGTGTG
Source organism: Thamnaconus septentrionalis (assembly GCA_009823395.1). NCBI lineage: Eukaryota > Metazoa > Chordata > Actinopteri > Tetraodontiformes > Monacanthidae > Thamnaconus > Thamnaconus septentrionalis. Next base: position 17,653,120 of record CM020513.1, read on the forward strand.
TGTGTGTGTGTTTAAGCCCCTTCGGGTCTGGATGCTGTGCTGGTGTGTGTACGGTGACGACGCTGACGACGTTGGTCCTCAAAACAAAACCTGCAGCTGTTTTTACATGCAAACTCACACACACACACACACACACACACACACACCCTTCTCCTTCTTCCCTCTCCTGGTGATGGTGGTGGTGTAGCCGTGTTGTTTTTTGCTGAATCTTTAGCGATGAGTTTAAATGAATGAATGAATGAGATTAATTCATTCATCTGACATTGTGCAAAGTTCCCCTCAGTGCTCAGCGTCTCCGTCCTCCCCAGAGGAGACTAAACTCCATCCTTTCTCTCTTCTCTTTGCTCTACCGTTCACAAAGTGTGCACTAGAATCATGCACTTCTGAAAATCAGTCGCTTGTGATGTCACAAAGGGCACCGAGACGTCCCAGGCTAGCCCTAGCGCACACAACGCTTACCGCTTAGCCCCGTTCTGAACATGGAAAAGCCAAAGAGGCAGCAAACACAAGGTTAATAGCTAAATACATCAATAGAGGCTTGTTGTGTAGGGCTGAAGGTGTGACAAAGGGAGGAGGAGTAGGAGGTAGAGGAGGAGGAGGAGGAGGAGGTGGAGGTGGTAGCGGAGGAGGAAGCGAAGGAGAGGGTGGAGGAGGTAGAGGAGGAGGAGGAGGAGGAACAGGAGAAGGAGGGAGAGGTGGCAGTGGAGGTAGAGGAGGAGAAGGAGGAGGAGGGAGAGGAGGTAGAGGAGGAGGAGGCAGAGGAGGTAGAGGAGGAGGCGGAGGAGGTAGCGGTAGAGGAGGTAGAGGAGGAGAAGGAGGAGGAGGAAGAGGAGAAGGAGGTAGAGGAGGAGGAAGAGGAGGAGGAGGACGAGGAGGAGCGATGCCCAGCTGTTTCCACGGCGACGCAGCCCAGCCGTCAACAGAGAGACTGAGAGCAGCTGCTGTCACAGCTGGGACCAATCACAGCCTCGCATGTGTGTGTGTGTGTGTGTGTGTGTATGTGGCTGCAACTTCCTGTCGCCCAGTGGCATCTCAAGACGTTCATTCACACACACACACACACACACACACACACACACACAGAGTCATGCAAAACACAGTGTATATAAACATCAGGAAAAGATAAAAACAAAACAGAAATATTTCAATAGCAAAAGTATTCAGTCGTCACGAGGTTAATACAAGTGACCTTTGACCTTTACCCTCTACAGCTGCAAGAGATGCTCAGTGGATTTGAACATTAAATATTTATGCAAGTTTTTCTTGTCTTGATGTGTGTATTCATCACTGCGGCCGACTCTGCATGTAAACAAACACACACACAAACGCCAGCAGTCAACAGTTTGGACACAGCCCTGATTTCATGCTTTTCCTGTCATCTTCATGACCACTGACATCGCAGGTTGTCACTCAAGGAATCAAAACTATGAATGAACACACGTGGAAAATTTGGATTCAACAAAATAAAAGCGTGAAATAACTCAAAGCAGTTTTATATTTGAGACGAGCTAGAAAAGCCAGCCTTCATTTTAAATACATAGAACATCACACATTTATTAGGTCTTTAATATCTTTTTCTTTTGCCACATTGATCCTCAAATCTTACTCAAACATCTGATGTCTTCAGTATCTACAGTGTAGACAGTAGGAAATTGCTGTGTCCAAACAGCCCATATATGTGTATACATATACATATGTACATATATAAATATGCAAAATGCTGTTCCTTCTTTATTATTTGTAACGTGGCTGTCAAATTCAGTCCAAATATTTTTGGTCAAATTTTTTCTTCCATGTTTGTCATTGACCGATTTTCTCAATGGAGACGTTGAAGTCGAACGACGACGAAGAAAATCCTCAAACTACAGAAGAAAAAAAGCCGAATGACAGCGACTGCATGAGCCGAGTGGATTAACCATGTGACCGCACAAGACCGTGTGTGTGTGTGTGTGTGGCTCAGGCGTCAATCCTTCCACACAGGACTGTCATTAACCCTTGTAGCTCACGACAGACCACCCACGTGTGTGTGTGTGTGTGTGTGGCCTGCTGCTGATGGCATTGTGTTGTGTGTTATCTGTCCACTGCAGGCTGAGAGGAAGACGAGGGTGTTATTGTGCCCTAGTGACTCTGAACACGAAGGTGAATGACTGGAAAAATAAACCAGAATAATGTCATTACATGTTTGTGATGTATTTATTATCATTTTAACAGCTTGGGCGGGTGGGGGAGGGGGGGTGAAACCACAATAGTGCAGCGTCAACTGTCCTCCTTTGTCGTCGTCTGGGACTTGGGCAGCTCGTGTCTTTGCATTAATGTGACTTCCTGGATTCATCTTCCTCTGAATGGCCCAGCGGGTCGACACTCTGGCGCCCCCTGTTTGGCCCTGGGACCCCTGGGCTGGGTTCACATGTCCTCAGGTTGGCCCTCGGACCCTGGTTTTGAACCCAGCGGTCAAACTGATTGACCCTCTGGTCAACCAATCACAACGGGGGGCAAAGATTCACCGATATAGAGGACAAAGTTTTGAGACGTCTCAAGTGGCAGAAAACAGAGAATAGTGGAGCACGAGGAAGAATCGCTGAGGTAGGTAGGATGAAATTCACTGTGTCAGGAATGCTGCTGCTGCTGCTGCTGCTGCCCCATGCCACCTCAAAACAGATGACAAAATACACAGAAAAATCCCCAAATCAATCAAATAAAACTAAAAAAAATAGTTGAAATGAAACAGAGAAAATGGAATAAAGTGAAAAAAACATAAATGCAATGCATTGAAGCTACCTGACCAGCTGACCTGATACACACACTGTGTATGACCATAAGCATTGAAGCATGTTTCCATTGACTACCTGACTTCACTCTTGCAACTCAACAACTCAGACTGATGAAACTCTGTTCAATCCTTTCCTGCAGAAACATGATGAGAAGGAGCATCAGTGGCTCTCAGCCTGCACTCATTCTCTCCATCTGACTCCATCATGTTGAAGTTCCAGACCTTCACCTTGGTGTTAGAGTGGCAGCAACCAGAGCTGTGAGGCTCCTGCAGCTGCACATCAACACAATCAGGCTCTTCTTGGGAAATATTTTCCTCCCGCTGCTCCTCCCGTGCATGGCAGCAAGGCAGCAAGGCAGCAAGGCAGCAAGGCAGCAAGGCAGCAAGGCAGCAAGGCAGCAAGGCGTGATTGAACTTTTTTTTTTTTGAAGAAAAAAGAAAAAGTCCAAAGAGGAAGAAGCAGAAGAAGAAGCAGGACATGGGCTTCAAAGAGCACCGCCTGCCTACAAGAACTCAAACACTCAACTTGCTCACACATACACACACACACAGGGTGATCACACACCTGTGCAAACTCCCAGGCAGGCCGGCGGGCGGACGGACGGACGGACGGACTTCCTCCCTGCGACTCTCACACTGCTGCTCTGTTCTGCAGGGCGGCGGCTGCTGGGCACCGACTCAAAGTCCACGCAGGGCCTGGCAGCAGGCACACACACACACACACACACACACGGTAACACACGCAGTAACACAGTAGTTACAACTATGACTGTTTACACTTGAAGCCATCACATGGATGCCTGAACTCAATAAAAACTCTCTTCATTGGCAAACACAACCTTCCTGCTGGTTTGATGCCTTCAATGCAAAGTTGGGCAAACGAGGTGGCTCAGCGACATCACACACACACACACACACAGTGGCAGCTGGTCAGCTGGTGTGTTCGTGCTCTAGATGAGGCAGCCTGGTGTCGCAACTCATCCACTGCTCCCAGCAGAGCTCCACCGTCCCTCAGTGGCTGGAGGAGCTGCTGATCAAGGTTGGAACATCACACAAAACTACAAAACTACAAAGAAATGACGCCCAGCTGAAGTCACCAAAACAACTTCCAAAAGCAGATCCACAGACAAAAACTGCAACATTCTGTCATTCGTGGTCAGACACTCACTGCCATGAGGTCATTTACAATCTATCTATCTATCTATCTATCTATCTATCTCGAGCTGGCACGCTGCCCCCAGAGGCCAGCACGTCACATCACATCGTAGGGCATCATCGCTCTGAGACGACGGCAGCGGCAGTTGAAATGTGTTCAAGGTCAGTGAGGTCACCACACTTGTCCACATAAAAGAACAAAGAAAAAAATCTGTTAGTTTGCTCGTGCTTTTATTTTGAAATCTTGGTGCCAAAGACAGGCCTGACGTGTCCTTCACACTGTCTCTCTGCACAATGATGGAAACACAGATTTGAAAAAGTGACACCTCAACTGTTTTGAATATAGTTTGTATTTGTGTATAAAGTGTTTGTATACATGGTCATCCTTTCCACAGCTGTCAATTTGCAAGTCCAAAGAAGTACTAATGGAGAACTTCATTATTATCTGGATACTGGTTTGTAAAATCAAATCACACTTTCATTTTACAATTGCACTTCAGAGTTATTATTATTGTTGTTGTTATTGTTGTTGTTGTTGTTGTGATGAGGACAAAAAGAAGAAAAGCTTTGTTCCTTCAGGCTTTTGTGCTAAGTCTTCCATTTGGAGACATCATTTCACGGAGCGCTGAACACATTGACAACAACAACAACAAACACACACACACACACACACGCACGCACACACACACACACACACACACACACACACTCACTCATCAAACACAGTTGCTGTTGTATCCACACAGCTGAGCAACTGGGATGTGAAGGAATGAGAAGGATGATGATGACACACACACACACACACACACACACACACACACACACACACACACACACACACTGAGCGCCTCTAGTGTTTACTCAGCCCTCAGCGAGGGACTGAAGCCGTTAAAGATCCTGTGTTGTGGACGACGTCTCACTCTGCGGCGAGCAAACAAGCGTCAGTCACACCAGTTGACGCAGCGTCAACACACCTCAACACACAGACAACTTCACTGACACTGGACCGACTCACTGGACCGACTCACTGGACCGACTCACTGGACCGACTCGCTGGACCGACTCACTCTGGGGGAGATATTTGGAACTTCTTGTTTATTTAAAACAACATGTCAAACTCGAGGCCCGCGGGCCAAATCTGGACCACCGTGTTGCTTTTGAGTGGCCCACTGGTGTGAGTGACCACAAACTACATCTCCCACAAGGCATTTCAATTTTGTGACTCACAAAATGACGACATGTTCCTTTTTTCCAACACATGGGGCCGAGAAAGACACACAAATCATCTCAAACTCTCCTCATGGAGCAAAGTTGATGCAGAAAGATGGAACATTGAAACATTTCTTCAACAGATTTAATATCATAACCTGCTGATGTGAACGTGGCCCTCGGTCAAAATCAGCTGGGCGCCCCCTGGTTGGAATGATGTGCACTGCAACTCCACCATCCAGCAAGTCTTCTGCACAACAGGAGCATTAACGCTGCCTTTTACAGTCAAGTGAAGTTCAGCCCAAGCAACCATCCAGTCAGTGTCCTCATAGAATCCTTCAGTCCCATCTTGGACTGGAGCCTCCCAGACCGGCTCACTTCCTCACCCAGCCGACCTCTCCCTTTGACCTGACCTCTGACCTTTCCCCTGCGCATCACCTGCCATAAAGCGGCCAACATTTGAACAAGTCACTCTGGGTCCTGCTGAGGCCACAGCACCGCCCCTCCCCCACTTTATGGGATTCATTCAGGACCGCAGGCGACCCCAGTCATGTGCATGCGCATGTGTGTGTGTGTGTGTGTACGCGCACGCACACTAAGGCTGTAATTTAGGGCTGTAGAAAATGGGTGTAGGGCAGCGGTGGATTCCAGCTGGCTCCACCACCATCAACCATCAACCAGTCATTAGACACACAGACACACAGTCGGGCTGACAGACAGACAGACAGACAGGTAGACGATAGCATGAAGAGGACGCCAGGTGTGAGCAGATGGAGCCTGTGAAGGCTGATTGGTTGACGGTTGACGTCCAGTCGTCCAGTCGTCCTCCTGGCTGCTGCTGCAGTTGTGGTGGCTGTTTGGCTCCAGCAGGATTCACACTGTGATGCTGCCATGACCTCGTTTTCCTTCTTTGGTTGATGTTTTTCTTCTTGGCAGCCTTCTTCTATCGACCGCTACGACTCCTAGTCTTCGTCGTCATCACGGAGCTTTGAGAGTTTTTATTCTGGAGTCGCTCCAAGCTCAACTTTGTCGGCAGTCTCACAGTCTTCTCGTACGTTCTTCATCATATTTGTTTAGTTGACGAGCTGCTACGTCACTAAAACGCAGTGCGAGGTCATACGTGTGCTCCAGCTAATGTTCTCTGCCTCCAGGCAGTGAAATCACAGTGCCACTCAAGGCCTGGCAGAAGTACTGCAGCGTATTCGGACGTTTTGTCTTAACGTTGACATTTTTGGAGACGGCTTCTTCTGAACGCAGTTGGGTTTTGTTGGTTTTCAGTGTTCTTGTGTAAATGGGTCCTCAGTGTGTTTGCTCATTTTTCTCGAGTAATTTCTGAGCTAAATGTTGAGTACAACGTATCTGGTGGGCGTGAAGTGTGAAACTGTGCACAGAGGAAACCAAGTCCACACTGGGCTTTTGTATCACCGATGTCATTTTGGCTCAGAGCAAATTGCAAAAACGCCACGTAAATTACAAAACACGCCCCGACTTCTGTTGCTGTCATTAGTTCCCATAGAAAGGAAAAGTGAAACGACTGGCCGTCAACACCAGCGGCTATTCTCCCCATCACGGCCGACACGCCCACAGACATTCCTGCACAGAAAGCAGCGCAGCAGGAACCAGAGGCTGTAAATTAGTTTGTCCCTCAGCAGGGAACATCTGCTGCAGTGGAGGAAGGAGGGAGGAGGAGAGGATGGAGGAGTGAGAGGTCAGCAGGCAGGAAGAGGAAGATCATGCTTCCACACTCAACCGGAGGAGACGTCCAGGTTTCCCACGCAGGTGAATCCCTCGTCGTCGGCCACATAGAAGCTGAGTCTGGCTGCTGATCTCATGAGATGAGAAACCTCGAGAACAAAGCGCAAAGGTTTAAATCGATTAACACACAAAAGACTCAATTCTGGCTTAGGCTTGAAATTGTGTTTTAAGCCCACTTGGAGTTTCACACATTGAACAAAAGAATCATCCAAAGGGCAACTAGAGTATAATAGTCACAGACATTTGAACACTTTTTCTCTTCTTTTTTTTCATCCCATTCACTCTATTGGGTGGAATTCTCATTGGCTGTGAAACTCTAGAACTGTTACATGAATTAGAAAATGTCACCACCGACTGAATCTCCCCAAGTGAAGGATGTGAAGTATTCAATTTGGCTGAACTGTCCCTTTAACCTGCATTTCCCTCTTGGTGAAACCCCTTCATTGTGTGACAAGTGTGGGGCTTTCACACGTCTCAACAGTGTTTTCATTAGCAACAGGTAACAGTTGAACACTTGCAGCAAAAAACTCGTCACTTCCTCCATATTCCACATTTTGTCTCAGTTGTTTTTCCATGATTGAATCAGAGAATAGAATAGAATATAATAGGAGTTTTTTATTGATCCCAAAATTAGGAACATATGCTGTTGCAGCACTAAGAACAACACAAAAAAATAAACAATACAGTACAATTAATCATATCATTGGCTGATATGTGACTCTACAAGAAAAAAAGAAAACAGCGCAACCAGAGCCACGTCAGGAACTGCATTGTGCGTCGCGAGAGCGGGCGTTCAATGGCGTAACACAATATGTTTCGTGGAGAGACACTTCAGATTTGTTTTGTTAACCTTTGCCGGATCAACTTTCCAGTAGGAGGCGTTCGCTCGCTCGCTCGCTCGGAGGTGGATCCAGTTTCTGTTTGGTGGCAGCAGATGGTCGGCCTGGAAGCACAACGGTTGTGAAGATACCTTCAAACAGTGGGAAACCCGAGACAGCAAATCCACACAGAGACAGGGATACAGTTTCAGATGAGCTGAACTACAAAATCACAGCCCAGGGATTTTAAAGCCAAGCTGTCCGCTGGCAGGTGTGCTGGACTCTGTTTCACCCTGACGGCTCACATCCTTCCACTCATTGTCCTGTAAGCAGCAGCAGGTTGGGTTGTGCTTTTGAAGGCCCGGCCCACAAGTCAATGAGCAGGTTTCCAAGAAGAGCAACATTCTGGAGTGAACTGGTCTTCTGATCTTATTCCCAGTAATTACTGGCCGTGCCGACGGCAGCGTTTCCTCACTGAACGAACATCCGGAGGAGCCAATTCATTTGCAAAGTGAATCGTTGGTCTTGGAAACACTGCAGGAATTTGTTCCAGCGATGATTTTTCTGAGCATGACGCTGTGTATTTATCGTACCTCAGATAATTACTCCACTTCACCTTCACACTCTCCTTTAAACTGTTTTTCTTTTTGTGCTGAGCTCAGCTGGAGTTGAATTTCCTGAACACGTCCAGGAAATTTGAAACAAACGTTTGTCTTCTGGTCAGGTTGTGATTATTCTCTCAGGTCAGCCAGCAGGAGGAACGTGAGTGAGTTCAAGGAACCTGTTTGCAAACAACATTTGTGCGTCTCGGTGTTCGTGTTGGTCAAAAAGAAAAGAGAAAAATCCATCGCAAGTGGCCGCACAGAGGATTGTTGTTGTTTTCAGAAATGTGCTGCTCTTCATTTTCTGCCATGACACCTGCTCAAAAGCCTCGATGGAAACTCAGTTACGAGGTCACATGACACTGACACATGATGTCACCTGACAAGCTTCACTGTGACTTCTAGTGAGAACTTGAAGCATTTTCAAGTGAAGACTTTTCACTTTTTTGTGACATTGTGATGATTTTATTTTCAGCTTCTTGAGCCTCGTCGCTGCTCCTGGAGATTTCTACACAGGCACAGTGTGTCAAAAGACAGCCAGTCCCTGCTTGATGTGTGCACAGTCCTCACGTGCATTTCCATACAGTCGTATCCAACGACCAATCAGTGAAGAGTCAAGTCACGTCTGCTGAAGACAATAGAGAATGTTATTTTTTTTCCTCCCTCTCCCTTTCTGCACAATCCTACCAACCCCCCACTGACTTCCTGCACTCTTTTGTGTGTGTGTGTGTGTGTGTGTGTGTGTGTGTGTGTGTGTGTGTGTGCGCTCTCTCCCTCCGCTGCCATTGGTTGGCTGGGATTGTTGGAGGGAAAAGCAGCGGTGGTGGCGGTGAGAGTGCAGCGGGCAGGTCGTGCTGACTCAGACGCTCGGCTCCATTGTTCTCGTCTCGCTGTAACCCAACACCTCCACCCCTCCCTCCACCTCTCCCTCCACCCCTCCCTCCATCCATCCCTCCACCCTTCCCCCTCTCCCTGCAGCCAGACAGGCAGCCCATTGGTCGACACCAAGTGCTGGAGCCGGGGGAGCCGGCGGTGTTAAACAGCACCAAACTCTTATCTCCTCCTCCATTAGAGCCACAATGAGAGAATTGAGCAGCCAAATGTGGGCGCACACTGGCCCATTCAGGCTGCCGTATCTCTGCACAATCTCCACCACTCACACACACAGACACACACAGACACACACAGACAGACAGACGTAAACGTATTTAAGGCGGTGATCAGTAATCAGGGTGGTTTTTATTTCAGGAGCAGCGGCTGTTTTAGAATGTGAGTGTGTGTCTGCTGCCAATTGTGCTGGTGTGTGTTGGTTGTACAGCGAGGCCTTGGCGAGGCCTTGGCAGCGAGGCCTTGGCAGCGAGACTTTAGGGACTTCAGAGTTTTTATCACCAGGTCACCTTCAGGCACTTTACTGATCCAGCACGTAAAACTCATTGTTTTTCATAAAGTACAGATGAATGTTGTTGTTTTTATTATCATTATTATCTACACTGACCGGCCACTTTGTCAGCTACAGTGTTCAGTTGCTTGTCAACACAGAAGGCTATTTTACATTCACAGTGTGCAATAACTGTTTTCCTCCTATTTTTATTATTTATTTTACTTTATTCTTGCACTATTTATTGTTATCTATTTCATAATACATTATTGATTTTTAACATTTTTAAGACACTAAGCAGGAGAAGCACCACACATTTTGTCGCACGCTCTTCTTCCAATGAAAATCAAGCATCTGACTCTGAGGTCATCACTCGGTATTCAGACAGGTTGACGTGGTGAGGGTGACCTGCTGCACTGGGCGGAGGAATATTACCAGTGAGCTACACTTGTGCGGAGGACCGACCGCGCCTATTGATGTCAGGGGTCAGAGGTCAACGGTGGCGCGCGCCGTCTGCAGAAAAAGAGCCTCTGAAAGCACAACTGGTCCAACGCCAGAGCAGCGCTGCATACAGACACTCAGCAGCCACTTTACTGGCTTCCTGCTGCGTCAGAGATGATGTTCCCAATAAACTGGCCACTTGGTCTCAACAACACGCTTGACTTTGCGTCACCGTTTGGCACGTCTGAAAGGTGGAAAGTCCTGTGTTTTGAGTGACGGCGCTGACAGAAGGTCTGTGGAGCAGCAACTTTACCATTTTCATTTCATTTATTTGAACATGTTAAAAGAAAAACACTAAATAAATGAAATATGCAAACATGCTTTGGCAAAAAAAACTAAAACGAAAGACAACTGTGAAAAGACAAGAAGTTCATAAAAAAACTTTTCTTTATTAAATTAATGAAATAGACAGATTTTCAATGCCTTTACAAATGCTTCGAAAGTCGTTGTTATCATAAGTCCAAACACTCACTCACTCTCTGCTAGTAGTGTGTGAGGCTACATTTCAAGGCCCAACCCCTGTTTGGAATCTGAACTCCCGCCGGGGACCTGGTGGCTGTACAGAGAGGGACGCAGGGAGAGGCTCTTTTATTATGATTATTATCATCGTTTTAATTACCGTGGTTATATTATTCAGTGCAAGTGTTTAGTGTTGTAGTGCTTGAGAACATCTCTTCTATCTGTTCTATTACTCTATTTTTTGAAATGGTTGAAAGCATCTGGCAAAGCAGCAAAATGTTAAAGGGAGTTCTGAAGAGACACCTTGCTGAAGAACTGCTGCTGTTCCACTGACGTGGAGGCAAACTGGACGCTGGTCACTGGTTTCCTCTGTTTTGTTGGGATTTTTCTTTGCTACACCCAGTCTGGGTCTGGTCTCCATCCCGATGCTCTCAGGTCTTGATCAGGTCCCGGTTGGTTGGTGCCGTCTTGACTACAACACTGCAAATGTCCCCTCCCCCTACGTCGCTCTAACAGCCGCCTCTTTACGACGCTAAAGGTTATCAGGAAGTCAATTTGTAGCTTTGTAAACAAAACAAAATAAAACTGTCAAGGACGCAACGTGGCGGCGCTGTCCTGCAGGTGAACCAATCACCATCACTGTGGTAATTTCCTGCTGTGCTTACTGATGTGATGTGTCAGCAGCCCACATCAGCATGGCAGCTGTGACAAACAGTAAAACGCTGAAGATGTCGAAGCGCCCGCCCTGAGGCGCCGCTCGGCCTACGTCTGCGTTCACACGGGTGTCCTCGCCCTGCGGGCCGCTCGCTTCTCTTCCTCTTTCTGCCCTCCAGCTCCCAGCGACGAGCGCATCATGTTTAGACAGCGGCGCCATTGTTGGCCTGTGACGTCCACATCTCGCTGCTTTTCCCACGAGAGACGAGCGACTCGCTGAGCCCACGTTGATGAGATTCCGCCCTGCTTGGATGAATATGTAGGAAGCTGAAGGGAACAATGAGTCATCGAGTGCCAACATCTCCACATCCAAGATTCTGCCCACTGCCACCACGGAGCCAGACAACAGGGCTCATTCAGCCAGCAGGGCGGCGCAGCGTCACATATCATGCACACGTGAGTGTGTGTGTGTTAGAATGAGGTGAAAGGTCGTTTATCCATTATTAAAATAACCTTTTTAAATTTTACAACGTCACAAACAAGAAAACCATGCCAAAAAATTGGAGATGCCTCCGGAAAATTGAGCTTTTTACATACACACGCACACACGCACACACACACACACACACACACACACAGATAGTCCTAATTGATTGGTAAAAAAAAAAAAAATCTTGTTTTTTTCCTCAAGAGTAACAGGCTGCCTTTTATCAATAACAGTAATTAAAACTGGATCTCCCAGCTGAGTCTTTGTTTCCTCTCAATATCATTGATTTATTTGACCTGAAGGGTTTGAATAAATAAATAAATGATTAACGAACAAAAAGCTTCATCTATGCAGAGAGAAATGTTGCAACCTTTGTCTCTCAGGAAATACAGCAGCGACGTCATGTTGGATATAATGTCCCGAAAAAACAAAACAAAACTTCAGTTTGACTTTGTGCCTTTTACACCTTTTGTGTCAATGGGTCTCCTGGATTCCCTGCTCAGGTTTAATTGTCCCCCAGCTGCATATAATCATGGATTTATGGAAGGCGAGTCAAGATGTTAATGTGCTGCCTGATTTGCTTCGTTACCAGGGTTTGTTTTTTTTTAGGGGCCCCTCGTCAGACCCCCTCCTTCCTCCAGAGGAGGGAGTTGGGGGGGCAATCAGCTGTTGGCCCCTTGTTTTATCCCCAAGTTTCCTCAAAGAGTCAAAGCAGGGGGGTGGGGCTCTCCGAGGTATTAAATATCTTTATTAAACTGCTGCTTTAGGACCCCCCCCTCCTGCCCCCGTTTCCTCCTTTTCTCCTGCCGACACCCCGACGGTCCCCCGACGGTCCCCACCCGCTCGGCCTCGCTGGCTCATCATCAAAGGCAACGCAGTGCAATGCTGCTTCTGCCGGCGACCTGCTGCGCCGTGAGATTGCCGACAATGGCCCGACCTCGGTCCCGCTGGGCTGAACCAGGCCAGCTCTGCTACACTCGGCTGGGCCACATCTGACAGTGGGGATGGAGAGGGGGGTGGGCGAGGGGAGAAAGAAGGGGGAACAGATTTCGTTGGACAGCTGCGTCATGGTTTAGCGACTGCTATCAAAGCCATCGGTGCAAGTCGTCGATTGGCTCCCAAACGATCAAACTGCTCCTGGTCGTTTCAACTCGTCCTTCCAACCTGGCAGAGCTTTTTCAGGACAAAAAAATGAGCCACATTTCAACAGATGGTGGATGTGAGTTTGCAGTCTCGCAAGAAGAGAGCAGGTTCTTTAACGTGGGTATGGACACGATGTGGTGTGACGACTCTGCGAGGGACCGAGACGTCGCAGGAAAGAAGCACGTCAATAACTCCTGCGTGGTCCGTGCGACGGCCTCGTATGTGTTGAATCCCAGTCGCAGTCCCCATCATCATCTTCTTCAAGCGTTGTGCTACTTGTGTTGTCCAACAACTGAAGGATGAAAGTTCTGAAGGAGGTGGGGAGGGGGAGGTGACCAAATGGTCTCAGAGGAACGATTTACACCTCAAAGTCACCAAGACCAAGGAGATGCTGGTGGACTTAGGGAAGAAGCAGGTGCTCCTGTGGACATGGTGAACACATTCAAGTACCGTAGTGATCACCAACGACCTGGTGTAGCTTAACTATGTGGACTTCGTGGTAAAGAAAGTTGGACGAGGACGAGACCATCTGAGGAAACTGAAGAAATTGCGGACATTTAATGTCAGCAAGGACATTTTAACCCTGGTTTACCACTCATGGAATCTATTCTCATTCAACACTTCTACCTGGTATAACTCCTGACTCACAACCAAACACAAGACCAGACTCTCTCTCTCTTTCGCTCTAACCCACTCTCTGCAGGTACCGTAAGTGGTGCGTTCATCTAAAGGTACTTAAAGCCCCTTTTCCACTGGTCAAAAAACCTAATGTAGACCCGCTATTCATCGGCATTTGGTGGCAGTGGGAAAGGCTCACCGACTCCCATTGAAACGCGTCAAACAACCCGGGTTGAAATTGGCGCTGATCGGCTTGTGGTGAGATAGGGACACCCGTGATGACATCACATCTTTTACCTGCCGCACGGGATGACGTTGAGCGTTGCGTGCACTAAGTCGTAATATCGCGCCACTCGTGGCGTATATCACGTACCGAAGCAAAGCCGTTCAATTACGTTTCATCAGCGCTCGAAAATTGTTCATTGTCCTCTGGCATTTTCGCTGCTGGCCGCGGAGGTGCGTGCTGCTTCGAGTCTGGCGTGAACGACACCATCATCGGCAGGTATTCGCGGAACGATTCTACAGTCAAACGTGGCCAACAACAAAAAACACTGGCCACCGCCGGACTCGCTTCCACGTTGTTCTCCATTGTTTACTTCCCTGAATTCTGTTGGAATTCATCAACACCATCTTAGCGCGATGACGTCAGCAGACGCGCATCGGTGAAAGTGGAGGCTGTGCAGCTCTCCAGCAGGGCTCAGACCCCGCTGGACTTGGTCAGTGGGAAATGGACTAAATGCCGATTGAGTTGAGAGTCGACTCACGTTCAAAAAACACAGTGTCAACCCCCTAACTTCAATGGGAAAGGAGCTTTAGAGGGAGCAACTGCCCAGCCTTAAATACGTCTTGACCAGGTGTTGCAAGACCAAGGCCAGGAGAATTCTGACAGACCTCCGTCATCCAAACAATGGACCATCCTCTCTGCTCCTGTCAGGGATGAGTTACTGCTCACTGGCAGCAGAAACCGAGAGGCCCAGGATGAGCTGCCGGATGAGCTTCAGGAAGAGTTCAGACAGAGTTTAGGAAGACTTCAGGAAGACTTGAGCAAGAGCTTCAGGAAGGGCCCTGATAAAGCACTTTCCTTTATTTGTCGAACTTGTTGTGTGTTATGAAGAGTCGACTGTTCACACTTCACTATGTTGTGTTTTTGCGTATGTGACAAATAAAATATTTAAACCTGAATCTGAGTCTAAAATGGATGGGTAGACTACTTACATGCCATGACATGACAGAGCTGCAGCAGGAAGCAGCAGCTCTTGCAGCATCATGTGACCCTGAGGAGCCTCAGCAGGTTGAGCTGGACAGCTGTGTCATGGTTTACGGAGCCGCTATCAAAGGCAGGAACCACGTTGTCGATTCCTGCCTGCACTCACACACACACACGCACACACACACACCTTTTGGTCCTCCAGTCGTGTGCATAGTCACACCCTTTGTGTAACGAGCACATTTTAACAGATGGCTGCTAGAGGATCCTGGGCCTCACAGGAAGGCCATTCTTCCCAGTGGGCAGCGACACGTTGGGCCGTCTCCCACACTCGTGTTGAATCGCGAAAAAAAATCCTGACATCACAGGAAATTGCATGTTTGGCTGCAATAAATATTGCGGCACATGTGTACGCAGCGCCACGGCAGCGAGCTGCCACTGACGGCAGCAGCAGCTTCACAGTGACAAGACGTGAAGGAGCGAAACTGACTTTCTTCCACAGAATCACCGCTGAACAACAGCCAATGAGTCAGGTTGCAGTGACTCACAGTGCTGGTACAACAGCTGATTTTGAGGACGCGTTTTGATTGGCTCTGCCACTCGCTGGTCAACAGGGGGAGCAGCAGGGTCCAATCAGTTTGTGTGTTAAAAATGATTTTCATAGAAGAATTTGTATTCATTTGGGCTCTTTCCCTTGACTAAATGAATAGAATAGAATAGAATAGAATAGAATAGAGTCCTTTACTAATCCAATATTGGGGGGAAATGCATAACTACAGCAACAATATGGTGCAAAAGAAGGAAAATTATATTAATTAAAACGAAATAAAGACATCGAGTGACACATTTCTACATCATATCAACGGTTGGATCATTTTACAACGCTATGCTACCTGGCAGTTCATTCAACACGCTGAGGTTTTCCAGCCAAGTTTCCGTCACATCTTAGCTTGCAAATGTATCCTTGGAGACATTGAGGCCAAGACTGAGTCACTTTCAGTAAGTATTGGTCCAATAGTTACACACTGCATGAAGAGGAACATGGACACCAATCAATCATGTTCACTGATCAGAAAGTTTCAGGTTACATGATACAATATTCTGCCAGTGATGTCAGCACTTTGAAAGAAGGTGGATGTAAGTTTGGCCAATTTGTCGACTGTAATAATTTCCTCCTGTATTTTTCTGCCACTGGATTGTGTTTTCAAGCCAGCAAAAAGGTCTGAGCTCTTTTCTTGGCCAGATTGCCAAAAAAAGAAAGCGGCGCAGTAATGACGGTGAAAAACCATCCATTGTGTCTTTCTGGCTCGTGCCTCTGTTTCTCTACAGTTGAGTAAGTAGAGCAGCAGGTCGAGACGGACCGTGTGGGGCTGTAGTGTAAAAACTGCTGGCAGCCGGGCAGTGAAGGCACCACGAAGCTGCCCTCTGCCCCTGATGACATCATTCGAGCGGCTCTTGTGCGTCTTTGCTGGAGCGGCGAGGTCTCGATTATTCAGTGGACTTTGAGACGAGTGTGGAGGACGGAGAGCCTCGCACAAGCCTGTGTGTTTGCACTGAGAGGCGCCTCTGTGTGTGTGTGTGTGTGTGTGTGTGTGTGTGTGTGTGTGGTCACAAACACTGGCACAGAACAAGATGCCAAGTGTGTGTGTGAAGCCCAGGAATGTATGAGTATGAGTGTGCCAGTGTGTGTCTGTGTGTGTGTCTGTGCGCGTACATGTGCATTGTATTTTTGATGTCTCAATCTGAAAGGTGTGAAATGGCCGACGTGTCTTGAAGGTTACATCATCCAGGTGGCAGCCTGAGCCACTCAGAAAGCTTCAGCTCACCTGGACTGACTGGAAACTTGTTACAACAACTGATGAGTTGACTTGTTCACAAGGAGCTCATTTACAGGAATTCAACTTGCATCATCTTCCTCAGGGCGCCTCTTCCCCTTTCTGTTGGATTGCTTTTTGGGGATGTGTGTATTTTTTCCCCCACAAAAACATGTATATGTATATCTACATACATATATATATATATATATATATATATATATATATATACTGTATATATACATATATACATATAAAAGGCAAGACGTCTTTTCATACTGTGCAACCTAATCTCAGCCTTTGTGTGTGTTGCATAATTGAAATGTATGGGTGCAACTGGAGAGTCCTGGCCTGGAGACACAGCACCGCTGACGCTGTGGCCTAAAAACACACAATAGGATGGAAGGCCTCAACATGTTACATGTCAACATCTCTATTTTGTGGGAGCGTTTCTGACTCCTGGGTGACATAATGTGAAAACGGAACCTCTGACTTCCTTCCAGGCCTCTGCTGCTCTGTGTCTTTGCTCTCACTTTCCCAGAAATCCTCCCACACCTGCCTCGCTTGTGCAACTGTACGAGTAAAATGTAAGACGAAAGAAACGGAAGCGCCTCGTTGCCTCATTCCAGAAAAAAAAAGAATGAACAAATCAATGATTTATTTTTTTTTATGAAGATCCGTCGTAGTGTCAATTGTTGATTTTCCCACAGTCTGACAATAAGTCACAGTATTAGTTTAACAGTATTATTATTTTAATTTCCTTTTTTTTCATCTTTTTAACTGTTGATGTTGGTCCAAAAAGTGTCTTTAAATCTGTTTTTTTCCATTTAAAATGAATATAAACAGCGTAGCTCAAGGCACATTCTTTAGAAATTAAATTACATGTTTTAAATAAAATTAAATTAAAAAGAAATGGCTCAAAAGAATTTAACGGTGACTATGTATATTTAACATCAGATTCCATTATATAACCGCTGCCTTCACATTGTTCTTGTCACAGTTATTAATATTAGAAAAGCAACACGCGGCAGTGAGGAGATACTGAAAAACCTGCTTTTCTTTCTCTTTTTGTTTCTGCAATTTATCTCTGCCCTCATCTTCTTCTAGCCAGAGGCTGAGGGGGGTGGAGGTGAGAGGGGGGGGGGCACTCAGTGGCTTCTGCTGGCCTCTTAAGTCAACAGGGCTGGGGGGTCAAAGGCCAGGACTGATTGAATGAAGCCCAAGGAGAGAATAGAAGAGTGTAGGTGGAGAAGGAGGAGGGGGAGGGGTGGAGGGATCAAACAACAGGAGGGGGGGTGGGGGGTGGCAGTTTTTGGCGGGAAAACGGAGACGATCTGGAGCGTCGCCTCAGACAGGCGCTGAATCAGAGTCTCTGAATCAGCCTCTGATTCACCCTCAAACACCCACACCCACACACACCCACAGAATTACACACACACGGAAACACATTTCCTTCTCCCCGACGTTTACGACACTAAACAGTAGCTCCGCCCACTGCTGTTATTCCCCTTCTTCCTCCACACACACACACACACACACACACACAGATGATGTCATTCCCTAGCCTGCGTGCCTCCGATGCCTCTCCGTCTGACTCATCACTGGAGCTGCTGTTGACTCAGCAGGCCGAGGTTCATCATCTCGTCCGTCGTTTTTCTTTAGACAAAAGACGCAGAGGCTGGACGGACAGACAGACGGACAGGCGAGCGGGCGGGCTAGCGAGCGGGATGGGGGCTTAAATTGGAGGGAAAAAAACTCCCTGTTTACGTTGTGTGTGTGTGTGTGTGTGTGTGTGTTGTGTGTGTGTGTGTGTGTGTGTGTGTGTGTGTGTGTGTGTGTCAATAGAAAAAAAAAACAAGAAAAAAAGCCGCACCTTTGTCTCCCTGAGACTGAAAGTCCAGCTACTCGCACCACATCACTTCCAGTCTCTCCAGCTGTCCATTGATGTCAATATCTTGCTTGTTTTTTGAGGCAGAAGGTTTAAGTTGGGCCAACTGGACTTGCTGTGATGTTGAAGACATTTGGCCTCTCATCCAAAATGCCTTTCAGATGAGAGGCCAGTTGGCCAACTCAACTCTTTAAGTTGACCTGGATGACTGAGGCTTCAGACAAATAGTTTGTTTTTTCCTTTCTTCCGATACGTGTTTTAATATATTTCTTTATTTCTTTTGCTGTAATTATGCAACTTTCCCCAATGTGGGATTAATAAAAGCTTCTATTCTATCAGACACACACGCAGCGCTCACAACTTGGTGGCGCTCACTCTCACTCTCACTCTGGAGTGGTAAACATGTTGTCGCTCCGTCCGACTCACTTCCTCCGCTGAGCAGAGTGCAAACACGTCGCCGTCACATCCACTCGTGTTCGAGCGTCGGAGGCGCTGGTGGCCAAATCAAACATCCCTGGACGGCGGCCTGGGAAGTGAGCTGACGACACGTCCGAGCAGCCGCACACAGTCGCCCATTCAGTCGGGAACATACACAATACACGCTATATCGCTCATGTATTTTACCACAAATACATGTAAAACAAACAAACACTCATGAAGAAATAAATATCACGTTTAATTCTAAAGTGACTTCAGGCAGAAGTATTGTTTTTTATTGTTTCTTGATTTTTTTGGTCTTTTTTATGTGCGTTGTTCCTAATTCTAATTCTGCCTCGATTTAATTTTATTATTTTTAACATCAATAAAACTATTTCCAATTTCGAAATATCCATTTTCAATTTATTCCAGGCAGGCGTTAAGCAGCAAGGTGGCGGCCAATCAGCAGCGAGAGCCAGCAGGTGCACGGCAGTCAGGTTGAAGAACTGAAGACTGTCCATATTAGCAAGAACCAACTTTCTCAAGTCTTGAAGGTAAACATGGTGGACATTGTGCCTCTCTCTCTCTCTCTCTCTCTCTCTCTCTCTCTCTCTCTCTCTCTCTAACATTTAAGTGCAGACCATCACAGGCCTCCATTGTACTCCCGTTGGGTGGAATTCTATCCTACTGTGAGTCTCCAGAGGGGTTACGTGGACAAGAGCCTCCATCACGAGTCGCTACAGCGACCAGTTTTAAAGGTCCAGTGTGTAATATTTATCTTGATTTATGATTTTTGTATTGGTAGAAACTCAATATACTACCCATAAATACATTAATAAAAGTGTATAATCGCAGTACAACAAAGATAATTTGGTTTTCCACCCTTAGAATATACTACTAGCGGTTCACACGCTGCCGCTGCATCACTCATCGAGAGTCGTTTTCTTCCAAACAACTTCAACAACATTTATTTCTCAGCGGTGAACTGATGTCCTCCAGGGTTTTCCCTCGGTGGAAGCCAGTGGAAAACATGAAGGCTCACCAGGCGACGTGGCACTAAGTCAGTCAGCCTGTAAGTGTAGTAAATGCGGGCTTCCTACAAGAGTTTGCCTGTAATTAAAGCCACATTGTGACAGATATGTCAGACCCCGTGTGGCAACAGGCACCAATCAGTTGCCTCAGTATCAAACCCTGATGTGTTGTGGTCGAGGCTGAGACAGCTCGTTCGCAGCACGCTGGCGTTGTGCTGCGAAGAGAGCCTTAAAAAGTGGTGTGGAGACCGAGACCAACCTCCAGGACGACAACACCACACCATGCACGCAGAGCATCACATCATCAGCCAGAGTGGGAGAAAACAACTCAAACATCTCATACATACCTTCTGTTACACACACACACACACACACACACACACACACACACACACACACACACACACACACTTCAGCACCATTTGAGCTGAGTGATCTTTGCTGGACATGAAGAACAATTTCAAAATTCTTCACGTGGAATTTTTTTTGAAGTGAGAGAAATGAGCCCCAGGCAATGTCAGCGGGGTTATCTGGCCTTGTACGCGTCAAAAGTCCAACAAAGGCAAGCATTTTCAAGGGAAGATGGTGAGTCGTCCAGTCGTTTAACCAGTCAGACAAAAAGACAAACAGCAGTTGAATAATCGCTGATGTTGATTTCAAGTCAAGTCACATTTTTTAGATGCAGTTCCAGATCTGGAATTCCTTTGATGTCCCATAAAATACATTAAATTAATATTAATTATCGTAAGAATGAGTCATTTGACTTAATTAAATGTAATTCATTCTTATTTGTACACTGAATCATCTGGAGACTTTGGACCTGCCTGCCGTAGTTCTGCACAGTACAAATTACAGAACAGTGCAGATTATTACAGATTATTACAGATTATTACAGATTAACAAAATGATGGAAACCTTCCTCTGAGATTTTGCACCATGTTTACTCAACAGATCTGTTGACTGGAGGCCCTAAGAGTTCAGTGAACTCATCTCAAACCAGCTGTGGCTACTCTACTCAGACCTATGGCAGCATCCACTGCTTCTTCTCCTTCTTCTTCTTCTCCTCCTTCTTCTTCTTCTTCTTGTCCAAACCCAAGCGGGCTGGTTTAAGATGAAGCAGCCAGTTTTCTGTTGCTGTGGTTACAGCATGATTACCACAGTTACTCATGCAGTGGTCGGGCATTGACATGTAAATCACATGAATAAACAGGAAAGAAAACAGTTATAATCTACGCTGTCGCTGGTGGCTGATCCAAAGGCAAATAGCATTTAAAAATGTTGTTGTTAAAACTTGAGAACAGAAAATGAAACTCTATCTTTTTTGGGGCAACATTTCACACATAATTGTTTTTTTCAAAGACGATTGGCAACAGTGTGAAAGCACCTGTCAGTCTGGTTGTTCAGGCAGCCTATTGTGGCTCTCGGAGCCGTGAGCTGCTCCTTTTGATCTGCGTCACTGACATCAGCCGTTATTAAGGCCGCCCATTAATAAAAGGAACACGCAATCGCTTGAAAACACTGTCCAGAGAAAGTGAAACTTGTGGGCAAGAGGAACAGAATGAGCTGAAGAGAAACGAAAAGCTGCGAGGGACACGAGAAAACTCCCCTCAGTGTCGGAAAGTTCAGCTTTCTATTGTTTTGGTCCAATAATAGTTTGAGTTCAGAAGGTTCTCCTGGTTCTAATCAGAAGGTGTCCTGGTTCTAGTCCACAGCTCTTCCTCGCTAACAGCTGAGGTCCTTCTCAGAGGGGTCGCATCACCTTCACATCTGTGCACCTCTTGTTTCTTCTGCTGCTGTTGCTGTTGTTGTTGTTGTTGTTGTTTTCCATCCACGTCCTCAGGTTTTCAAGTCAAATGGTGTTTGGAATGTTTGTTCCCAAGAGAAATTTTCCCTCGGCCGCCTTCTGTCGTCTCATTTGTGTGACTGATCACCCTCAGGTTGCACCAGTGGCCACCTCAACTCCTCCTCATCTCCTCCTCGGCTCCTCGGCTCCTCTGGAACTGATTCATCACCTCTCAGCTACCTGGAGCTGCTTTCACTCTCGGCACTTCACTGTCCCTCCACCTCCGTTTTCTCATCTTTCCTCCTGCAATGTTCCCCTCCCCCTCTTCCAGTTCATCTGCAGGTGGTTAACACACACACACACACACACACACACACACACACACACACACACACACACACACACACACTCGTTTGCAGTCAAGCGACTTCATTAGTTGTGCCATTTTTAAGTTTTTTTACATTGCATAACAGGTCCATAATTCCTGCGCCATTGTTTCATCCAGATATGTTTGTGTGTCTGAGTGATTGATCGGAGGTGAGGACAATAAGAGGAAGGAGTCTGGGACAAGCAATCATTGGAATTCTAGGAAAGATAGGTCAATCATGGTCCGCGGCCCCTCCTGCACGGACTGTCCAGGTCACAGTGACCCAACAACACAACCTCGGTCCCCTGTGGACACAAAGTCACAACTCTCGAGTCACCGCCGTAACAAGCAGCGAGTGTGCCTCTACTGCCCCCTGCTGGTCACATCAGGGAATTGGCCGACTGTCGCGCTTCGGTTTTTTGTTTTGTTTATTTCCAGCACGCAGGCACGGAGCTCGTACCTGAAGGCGTGCACGTACGCATGCACGTCGCAGCACTGCCCCCCCCTCCCCCAACAGCACCACACCCTGGCCGACACACGCACACGAAGGTGCGGCTGACCAGACGGAGGCGTGAAGCTGCTGTGCAGGGAGTCAGTCAGCAAGCTGGTTGTCACGGTTTGATTGTGGAAGTTGAAACTTTTCTCCTCGTCGTGTTTGTGAAGCTTAAGCTCTCATTAAAAACAAATATAAAACAAAAACAATATGACTTTTTTTTTTTTTTATAAACAGAGCAACATAAGGCGACGTTTTGATGCCGGTGTTCAACTTTTGACAGATGCGCAGCGCCGCCTGCTGGTCAGAATGGCTAACAACATAATCTCTTTTATTTAAAGGTGCATGAGAAAGAATTGCACCTTTCAAATTGAAAACAATTTCTACATTTAAATTAAACGTTTATGTATCTTAATTGTTAATATTAATGTCGAAACTAACAAAATGTAAAATGTTTCCAATTCAACAGGCAGTTTGCCCCTCACCAGCACTTCCTCCAACCATTGTACCACTAATACCATTAAATGATGCTGCCTGCAGTCCGTCAAGCCATGCAAGTTTTCATCACGTGATGTGCTGGCATTAGAGGCCAAAATAAACCCAAAAGTAATCAGATTATAAACAGTGAGTCCTGTAAAGGATTATACAGGAAGGATATAATCTGCTATCACTGGCAGATTACAGTGTGAAAGCTTTTAAAACCTGTTAATCGTCATGTTTTTTACACACATTGTTCGGGCTTTGGAGGAAAAAAGATTTAGAAGCTTAAACAACTCCTTTAAAGAATTTTAAAAATATAAAGACAGAAATCTTATTTGAAACTATTACTGCCACGGTGTCAAGAAAACATCTGTTAACTCATAAAAACATCACAGGGTTAATTTGAAGACTAAGGAGGGAAGCTGCTCCAACAGGAAGCAGTGAGGTGTGACTCAGCGAGATGCAGCGATGCACCTTCCACACAGCGAGAGCAGACGCTGATCCGACTCAGGAACCTCTGATGGAGGTCCACATCATCCCTCCAGCCTTCCTGCTTCTACCTCCACCCTGGGTGGAGGTAGAAGCAGGCAGGCAGACAGACAGACAGCTGGAAGCTGTATCTGATAGCAGCAAAGGCAAAGTCACACTGTTGTCACCCGACACGTTCCAGAATAAACAGCAGCCAGCAGGAAAGAGCCGACGCCTGACACACCAGGCCGCGATGGAAGGAAGGCGTGTGTGTGTGTGTGTGTGTGTGTGTGTGTGTGTGTGTGTGTGTGTGTGTGTGTGTGTGTGTGTGTGTGTGTGTGTGTGTGTTGCAATTAGTGCATTTGTCACAGAGGCTCTTGTCAGTCTTTTGTAACTGTGAGGTTAGTCAGTGACTTCTTTCTTGTTTGCTGCTCCAGGCCAGCAGCAGCCAGACCAGTGTTGACTGACTGGTTGCTTTTTGAATTGAAATCAAAGCCTGTTTTTACAAGTAGCTGAACTTTCAGGCTGGACGGTCGCTCAATCGTCAAGGTACCAAACTGATCCCTTCATTTAAATTCACCTTCTGATTGCAGAAGCGTACAAATAAACTCCCTGGCAGTAGTTCACACTGGAGCTCAAAGGTTTTAATGCTTCATCAGCCTCCCGAAACCTCTACAGATCTCCTGAAAACAGCACATTTAGCCCTGTGTTTACAGCCTCCTGCCAGGAAGGACAGTTTCAACTTCCCACTGTGACGGAAGATTCTCTGCATGAGCGTCCACGTGTTGGGAAGGAGATGTGACACCACAGAGACACGAGCGAGGACTGCGTGTTTCAGCCAACAGTTTCTGAGCTGTGGAGGGAGCAAAAGAAGCGAAAGACGT
>CM020513.1:17680000-17700000 GCA_009823395.1 Thamnaconus septentrionalis
GTGGGGGGAGCAGCCAGGGCTCTGTTCCCAGCCATCCTGCAGCCGTGCAGCTGCCCAGCCAACCAGCTGTCTCCTCAAGCAGCCACTTCCTCCTCGGCTGCCATTGGCTGAGGAGCCGCTGGAGGAGGAGGAGGAGGTGGAGGAGCTGGAGGAGGTGGCACTGTGCTGTCCCACCATGTGAACCAGCTGACAGGCTTCAGTATATCAACATCTGCAGTAGCTACTGCCCCCACCCACACACCCCAGTGGTGTTCTCTCTTTGTGTCACACAGGACATACACCTTATGACCAACATTAAAGGTCCTGAATTACCATACAACCACTAAAAAAGATAAATCTTTTAAAACTTTCTTTAAACTTTTCTTTAATTTAAAGTTAGTTAAAGACATAAAACAAAAGCAGAAAGCAACATTTTTTTTCTGGTTGAATATTCCAGCCATCAAAAACTTTTCATCCGCTTTTCTTGAAATTATTTTTTTTTTTTTTGTGCCAAACTGAGTGAATGATTATCGAGTCAATTTTTCTTATTAGGACCAGTAACCTTTAACCCCTAAATCCTCTGCTGCTGCTGCTGCTTTGGCTGGATGGCCTGTATGTTGCTCTGCTGCTGTATTGCCTGCAGACTCTCACTGACTTCCTCCGCTTATACGAAAATATGTGATTCACCGCAAATACATGTAAAAATAAGAGGAGTGCACATTATTTAAAGACTACACTAATTACAATATATTCTATTCTTTGTTTATTTATTATTATGACTCTCATTATTATTGTTTTTAATGATGATGTTGTTTCCTTACCTTGTTCTTCCTGCACTCTCTCACTCTCTCCATCTTTGATCCTTTCACTTGGCACTGGCAATCAGACACAAATATATTGTTGTCAATTAATAGGACAGAAGAAGCGAAAATCAGGACTGAAGACTTGCGCTCATTGTGTTATTTGTTACAATAGCTTCACATTTTTAAGGACAAAACAGAGATCATCATTCTCACATCTCTTCCCTGGCTGCAAGTTAGCCAACTAGCCAGCTAATTAGCCAACTAGCCAGCTAGTTAGCCAACTGGGATGTAATGATACTTGGGGTTTAATATTTTGAATAGGCCAAAACAACAACAGCCTCTTTCTCTCCAATTCAAGCAGTTAACACTTGGTTTACAATAGCTCACAACATGCAAAAACAGTGCTAACTTGCTAACTGTTTCCATATGAAGAAGACAGTTAGTTGATATACTTGCTTACTCCTTAATAAAAAACAAAAAACAAAAAAGAGTTCGCTAGTTAGCAAGTTAGCAAAGGAGTCATTTCTAACAATATTAAAAGTAATGTATGTTTTTGTGAGGCAGAACGGGGGCTGGTAATAATTAAAACGTGTTTTTACTGGGGAATATGAGGGATAACGCAAACATGGGACACTTTGTTTGAGCTACTCACTGGATCCACAGGTGACAGCTGAACGACGAGCCCTGCTCTCTGTGCGCATGCGCAGACTGCAGTCGCCGACTGGCTGCCTCAGTGCAGGTACCACAGGTACCAGGAGAGCCGCTGAGAGGAGGGTCGTACCATTAGCGAGGGGGTGGCGTTTTCATTTTCATGAATTAATATATTAAGTTTGAACAACAGCCCAAGTTGACTCTGTGTTGGTCATTATTTGAGCTCGTCTAAGACGGATTAAAAGTGTTAAACAATAACTTTTTAGGGCTAGCGCCCCCCTTGGGCTGTGCTCTTGGTGGGTTCTTCCAAGAACCTCTAGGAGAGACAGAGAGGGGGGGGGGCGAGAGAGAGAGAACTTGTATGTAATTTGAAGACATTTTTTGTGTTAGTTTTCCATTGTTAGGAGCAGGGTTGTGGTTGCGGGGGGGGGGGGGGGGGTCCTCTTGCTGAGCCAAATGATCTGGCTGGCTGGAAAGAAGTGGATTTCCCATCAGCTGGCGGGAGCTGGTGGGAGGGGCCAGCAGATGACAGAGGGAGCCCAGTCTGTGGGGGTGGGGCGTGGGGGAGCCCAGTGTCAGGGTGGGGGTGGGGCGTGAGGGAGCCCAGATGGATGATGGGTGGGAAGCGGAGGCATGGATGGCTCAGAGCTGCAGACACTATCGTCCGTCCAGCTGACACTCACAGCACTGAACAACATCACACCGGCATTTCTCCTCTTGGTCGGATTGAAAGTGTCTGAATCACCACCTGTCAATTAGGAGTGAAACTGTGTCCAGTCAGCTGGATTTAATTTTTGTTGCCAAGTTCACTGTTGAAGAAATTGGAAGTCACTGTATTGGGACAATTAGGGTGGGATTTAGTGCTTTAAAAATAAAAGTTGATTAGTTGATTGATTGATTACATCGCGGAAGATTGGTTAGAAAGTTAGAAGCTTTCAAACCATAAATTGAGAAATATTTTTTCAATAAAAAAACAAACAATGTTTGTTCCAGATTTATGATAATCCTGCTGATTATTCTACAGTGCACAGCTGGACGATATATCAGAATATTTTCTTGTATTGAGACAAGGTAAGAGAGAAAAACTAGTAAAAAAAAACTTTCTTTTTATTTAACTTTTATTATAATTAAGACCCGGAAAAAATATGAAATCAGGTGAAATATATAAATTTATTTCACATTTTTTTGTTGTTGTTTTATGTTTGTATAACTAGATAACCCTTAATAGCTGAGAGCCTTTCATAGATATTGAGTTTTCTCTTTGAGAATTGTTTTCTTCTGCATGTGGCATATATCTGCTTTTTGTTTTGTTTTAAGATCCTTAAACAGCAACAGAATCAGCATCAGAATTCAGAGAAGAAGAAGAAGAAGAAGAAGAAGAAGAAGAAGAAGAAGAAGGAGAAGCAGCAACCTGCTGAGGCCGTGCTGCGTCCTCAGGGGTCACCTGGTGACCTCTGCTCGGCCCCGGTCAGATGTCCCTCCCCCAGTCGGGGTCTTCTCAGCTGGATTCATCCATCGCGGCGCCCCCTGGCTGTTCGGACCCCTGGAGCCTCTGCACCGGCCGCTGGCTGCACACAGAGAAAGACGAGCCGCCTGCGGTCACCTGTCACCTGTTCCTGCCGTCACACACCAGCAACCCAGCAGCTGGAGGGCCTGCTGTGTGTGTGTGTGTGTGTGTGTGTGTGTGTGTCCACCCAGGGGGGACACACACCCCCGCTGACCACTGGTGTAGTCTAGTGTATTCTAGTTCTACACTCTGATCCCCGCCCTCCCCTCAGACGGAGCTCAAAGTGAAGCAGCGTTGTTTCCTGTTTGAGTTCTTGTAGCACACGGCCGTGAAAAGTTCTGACGTAATCTTCCTTTGTTACTCTATAAATGCTTTATTTTATATTCTCTCTTCATGTAAATTTCCCCAGTGTGGGATAAACTGGCATTCTAATTCTAATATCATAATCATTTGATGATAACAAGCTTAAACGTCCATCGAGAGGCTCCAGCTGGGACTTGATCAGATTGATTGAGTCCAGCCAGGATCAAAGCTGAAGGTCAGTGTTGGTGCTGCTGATGGAGACCAGGAGTCAGCTGACCATCAGCAGCCGAGGACAAATGGTGGAGGCTCCTTCCTCTCCTCTCCAGGGTCCCTCCACACACTTCAAGCAGCTGTGGTGATGATGAGCAACAAACTGCACCGTGATTGCAGCCAACGCGGCCGTGCTGTGAGTCCGCAGGGGTCTGGCGTCGTGTCCCTCACCTGATAACTGGACATGGCAGGAGCCTGTCAGGGTGGGGGTCTGGAGGGTGGGGGGGCAGTGGGGAGGAGGGGGTGTGAAGTCCAGCAGCTGCTGCTGCTGCTGCTGCCGCTGTTTAAAAACTGTGGCAGCGCGAGAAATCCAGGTGAGAAACGGCACACGGCACCTCTGGAGCTCCATACTGTCACCAGGGGGCGCTGCTGGAAAAGAGGCAGAGGAAGGAGCCCCACACTGCTCCCCATTGAACAATCATTGATAGATCTCAGATATAATGATGATAATAATAATGATGAACATCATCAATAAAGTCTAACAATGCATGAGTCCCTCTGACATGAAACTGACGAATTGAAGAAGAAAAGGAACAACTTTTTTCCCCCAATAAGACACGAGAAAAAAACTAAAACAGGCAGCAGCCATATTGTGCCACCAGGTGTCTACAGTGGCCCAGAAGGTCCAGCTGAATGTGAACAGTGATGACGTCGAACAGCTCAAACAGTGAGAAACCTTTGGACGAAATTCCTCTCGTGAAATGTATGGAGAGTAGGTTTTTTTCTTTGTTATTGTATATTCAAATCAAGAGCAGGTCCCACTGTGAGGAGGCGCAGCGCCACCACCATGTAGCTCCTGAAATTGCTGGTGAGCTATGACTTCACACGGAGCTCACAGTTGAGAGCAGAAAGCCGTCAGATCCAAGTGCGACATCACGACATCAACATGGAGAATCAGCAACAAATTGTCCCGCCACCACCACCACCAGGGGGCGGAGCTGCAACACCTCCCAACTGCTAAGTGGCTCCCCCTGTGCACAACAAAAGGATCAGTTGACTTCCAATAAGCGTTTCCCATCCCAGGAAGAAAGCAAGTGATGATTCACTCTGAAGTGTGGGAGGGAAAAATAAATAAATGAATCAGTGAATGAATGAAGTGAAGGTAGCAACAGGAAATAAAGAGAAAGTGAGAGAAAACAAACTGGCCGATGTGATTATGGAGAACAGAGAGCGTCATTAGGACCCCACAGGAGGACAAAGAGGACCAACACCTCCACTGTCTGTCTGTCTGTCTGTCTGTCTGTCTGTCGGCAGGTCGGTGTGAGACAGACTGCTGCTGCTGTGTGACAGCCCTGTAAGACAAGCAGCCTGGGTGCCAAAGCCAGTTGTGTTGCCAATGACCGCTCACATCTGCTTCATGGAGAGTTCAAGCAGGACAACTCGTGAATGTAATGCCGAGTTTTCCTGCCTGTGCAGCTAATTCACCGTCAGGTACGACTACAGAAACCTTGAGCCTTGACGTAGTGAGACTGTGACTGCGCCCTCACCCTCAGTAATGTAATCAGTGATGTAATCATAAATGTCCATTTTTCGTCTGTGGCTAAAGGGCAACGAAAGTACTTTGTTCTGTTAACCTGTCCACGGGTGTCTGGGTGGCCAGAGGATGCAGACACCCCTAGCGCCACTTCTGTGAACATGTCAACCTATATAAGATGTACAAGTTTGTTCCTTCTTTGCAAGATCATGCAGACACTTGCTGTGTGTGTGTGCTTGCCCTGAGCTCAGTAATAAAGACCCAAAAGACCTTTGCATCTCCTTGTTGATCTTTTGTATTTTTTCCACAACAAGACCCAGATTTGTTTGCTATTTGCTTGTGTTTATCATGTTTTAAGCTAGTGCTAATTGCACACTGCTTGTTTACCTTTGCTTCGATCTTGCAGGTGAGCAGTGATTTTGAATCAGGCGCCAATGCGATGCTGTCAAAGGCAGTTAGCTCAACAATTAC
Organism: Thamnaconus septentrionalis; assembly: GCA_009823395.1. NCBI lineage: Eukaryota > Metazoa > Chordata > Actinopteri > Tetraodontiformes > Monacanthidae > Thamnaconus > Thamnaconus septentrionalis. The sequence goes on from CM020513.1 coordinate 17,685,459, forward strand.
CGAGGCAAGCGTTAAACCATCTTGGCAGTAATCCAGGGCTCTCAAGTGTCAAGCATTGAGCGCTACAGTCACTCTTTTGGGTCTTTTGTCACGCATTCCTGCCACACCTTGTATGTGGGTAAATCTTAACGCAACAACCAATGAAAAAAGCACTTCTGCTACAACCGGCGGCATTCCCTGGAAGTTTTCTTTTCTTTGGAAATTACAACTGGATCAGGAGCTACGAGCATCACCGAGACCACCGGAGGATACGAACGGAGCGAGTCAGAAATACTCACACACATCAGCGAACCATCTTAGGTTGTTTGAATGACGGTAGTCAATAAATCAAAATGGTTTCACTGTGACAGACAGCGGGTTTGTTATTTTAACGGCTGACCAACGGTAACTAGCTGCTAGTTAATTAGAAACTGGGTTCTGCTGCTTAGTGCTGAGCTAATATGCCTGCTGCTGAAATAGTGTTTACGTTTAGTAAACGTCGTCGTTTACAAAATTAACACTGCTGTTTTCATAGGTCACTTTAAAAATCATGTCATATTTTATGATCACAATCCTGGCCATGGATGCATTAATCTTTGCACTTTAAGCGGGAGCTAACAACACAGATGATTACTGAGTCCAAAAAGGCCACAAACACTTGTACCAAACAACACAAGTCATAGTCACTTACTCACTCACTCAGTCACTCACTCATATTCAATACACAGGAATTGAATCAAGATGTTCTACTTGGTTTATTTGTCGGTGCCTAGTGTCATACTTCTGTAAGCCTGAGCAATTGAAAGATTGGCCGACGCCAAGCGAGCCAGTGGAAACTTGCCCTTGTTGGATGGCGTGACAGCAGGAACCACCAACTGAAGCACCTCATCAGCAAGTTCAATCACAGACTCCTCCAAGCGCTGGGGGCTCTTCATTCCATCTGCCACCAGGTTGCACAACACCATGGTGAATCCAGCACCAGCTCCCAGCAGGTCCTGAGACGAGGTCTCGGCACTCCTCCTCTTTGTCCATTCTGATGCAGTCAACGGATGGAGGAGGAGTCTGACAACTTCTGCAGGTGGTGTCCCAGTATAAGTCAGGCAAAGTTACCTGGGGTGTGCCTGTGCTGCTTGCCAACTCATCTGACACGGAGCCTGACATACTGTGGCCTGTCAGTGAGGCAGTCTAAAATCCATGCCACCAGGTCCTGGTCCATCTGATGGAGCTAAGCAGAGCTGCATAATTGCGTAGTTATTGGAAGGCCAAGCCACCCAAAGAAGGTGACTAAAATACATTAGAAATGAATGTATTTTCCTGACAAATATGACATTTGTTCTTTGTTTAACTCTTTTTTGTTACTTATTCAAAATTCTGATTAATATATATGCTGAAATCTGTGGTAAAAGTTTGATCACAATGTTCTGAGTTAGTGTCTCATGTTCTGTGGCAAGGAATACATTTTTCTTGGTAAAACATTTGATAAACCTGAAGCACATGAAAATCTTTTTCCAAAGTGGGGTGTATCAGCTATACATTTCTGGTATCTACACAATAGAAGGTTACAGAAGCAACATATCTTGACCTGACAGCATCAAGATATGTGGAGGGTTCGCCACTTCCTTCAAATTCATTCTTATCAATAGATGTGTTGAGCAGTTCACCCAGCACTTGACAGCTTGGTAAGACTTGAGACTAGCAATGGCAAATGCTGAGCAACAGCCAGGTCGCAGACATGTTTTTTTAGGTCACAAAACAGTCAATGAGTTGAAGAAAGAGGCTGGAGAGTTGGGAAACCCATACCTTTCTTAAAATACAACCCAGAGGGACACGAAGACACCCGGGGTGAACACTTCAGGCAGAAGGGTAACAGCTCATTGTTGTGAAAGTGTTGTTTGGCCCACAGGGGGGTGTCGGTGAAATCCTCTAAGTCCCTCACACTTGGAGCGGCCTCGCTTGAGATGAGTCAGAATATTAGAATCCAAAGTGGGGTGTGTCAGCTATTAACTTCTGGTATCTACGCAATAGAAGCAACATATCTTGATCTGACAGCATCAAGATTTGTGGATGGTTAGCCACTCCCTTCAAATTCATTCTTATAAATAGATGTGTTGAGCAGTTCACCCTGCACTTGACTGCTTGGTAAGACTTGAGACTAGCAATGGCAAATGCTGAGCAACAGCCAGGTCGCAGACATGTTTTTTTAGGTCACAAAACAGTCAATGACTTGAAGAAAAAAGCTGGAGAGTTGGGAAACCCATACCTTTCTCAAAACCCCCCTCAATACCCTCAACCAGAGTTTGAGGTCTCTCGTGTAAAATACAACCCAGAGGGACACGAAGACATCCAGGGGGACGAACGCTTCAGGCAGGAGGGTAACAACTCATTCGAGTGGTGGAGTTTGGTCGTTGGAGAAGAGGAGATAACTTCAGCAGAGGAAAAGAAGGTGCAGACCAACACAAAGGAAAAAACTAAGTTGTTTAAGATCAAAAAACGCGACTTGGAGAAGTTTGCCACCTCTCCAGCTTTCCAGCAGGACAGTTGTGGTTCCACCTACCCGCTGCAGAAGGTTCTGAAGAAGTACAGCAAAGAGGTACAGTGTCCCTGCGGAACAGAACATTCATCATGGAAATTTGACTGGAAAGTGATGAAGTGAAGATTACAATCTAACCTTTGTTTTATTCTCTTTAGTTCTGTAATGGCAAAGAGCCCACGATGCGGGCATTCAGGACCTACATTTACGGACAGGAAGTGTTGTACACGGTGCTGGTCCACCGACCATGTGATGATGAGGTCTTCTATGACTATCCCCTGCTGACAGACACACCAGCCCCTGTTTGTGCCTACAGAAACGGTTGCATCATCTGGAAGGCTCAAGCCATGTGTGGGACACACAGGTGAACCGATTCATCTCTAATGAGCCAACTTGGTTTAAAATAAGACTAGTTTCTCACAAAGTAAAAGCGATATTTCTAACATTTCCACAAAGTACAGTTGCGATTTGCAGGTGTTTCCATTGGATGGTGTGAAGAGCATAAGCCATCATTCTGAATGGCACTTGCTTTTGTTTCTTCACATTTGTTTGCTGTCCAGGATGGTTGTTCTATTTTTCTCTTTGATGTCTTGTCAAAAATATTCTGTCTCTCCCTCCGTCCAATCATCAGGCGCCATTTTCACTGGTCAGTGAACTGGTCACGTGACCCCGTATGTCAATGTGAAAAAAGTGTTTCCATGCGTCTGTTGCAATCTTCCTCTATGGATCCGTGTGAAAAACCACCTCATGAGAGCATCAAAACCTTTCAGTCATATTTGAGAGGTTTTTCCAAGTTCAGCTGTTTTCATCACCAGTTTTTATGACCATATTTAGGTTTTGTGCAGTTCTAGGGGTCATGGAAACGCAGCTACTGACGTCTGTTTGCTGTTTTCTTTAGTTACAAACTGAGGAAGAAGAGAAACGAAGACATACTTGAGGCCTCACTTCTGGAAAATGAACCCAAAACAGATTACGTGTGGGATCATGTCAGCGTAGCCCTGCATGTTGGCAAAAAGGTGACTGCTCTTTTTCCTTCTTACAAACAACACAATATCTTGCAATGACCATGAGACATTAATGTATTTTTGAAGAATAACTTTGAGGTCAAGTCTAAGTTGCTATTTGACAGCAGGCTCAACCCTTCAGAGAAGATTTTGATTTTCTACAAGTTTGTTCTCTCTTTCAGGAGGTAAAATCTGATGACAACAAACAAAACCCTGCAGAGGATGAGAAGTTAGCAGCATTATTCGAAAGGTTTCATGTCTGATGCAAATGTCTGATGCTTACACAATAGAAGACCACCCAGGATCTGTGGAGGGATGGAGGAACAGATATGAAACCACTTGCTTCTAATATTTTCTCTGGGCTTCACTTCATGCTAACGTAGCTCTGTTCTATCTAGACTTTTCTGAAGAGCAAATGCAACTTAACATTCATGGTTGAGATTTTATTATTATATGTGACACTCTGCTGCTTCATTCTGTTGGAAAATGCTTTGAAATTACACTTTGGCAATGATGACAAAATAAATAATAAATCAAAGGAAAATAAAATGAAAGGAAGATCGAGAGGAGATGTTGGCTCTGTGGTCATTGGAAAAGAGTTCACTAAATATAATGAAAAATATGTTCAAAACATGAGTTAAAAAGGCAAATAGCATCTTCTTTGGTTCAAACATACAAACTATGATCTGAAAACTAGACAAAACATGTGTTACCTCGGCTCTATTGTTGGAGGAGTTTTTTGGATGTTGGAGTGTAAATGTAAATAATCAAATAAATAAATACATTATTACAAGTTACAGGTTTAGCCTTTTTAAAATATGGGCAATACAGTTTAGGCCATTTCTCCAAAATATTATCATAAGTTTCTGAAGTTGATGGTAAGGGTTAACTAGTGCATTAATATTTCATTAAAGGCCCATCTCATCAGATTCACACACAAACCTGTCATATTCCTGCATTTTATGTATTTAATTTTCCAACTGTCTGTCTTTATATCTGTTGTTTGTTTGTTTGTTTGTGTTCTTACTCTTTTTCTAAATTGGGCAGCAAAATCATACCTTCATGTCGATCTGTGTCACATTTTGCTGCTGATTTGACCAAAGCGGAACATTTCCTCCAGCTCTGCCGGTTCTAAGCTCCTCTCGTCTGATCCTCCTCGTCATGAAAGTGTTGTTTGGCCCACAGGGGGGCGCCGGTGAAATCCTCTAAATCCCTCACACTTGAAGCGGCCTCGCTTGAGACGAGTCAGACTAGTAGAACAAGTGTGAAGACAAAGGTGTGCGTGCTTTGAACATCATTGAAGTAAATGTGTTTCCTTCCAGTCCAAGAGGACAGAGAGCCGACGGCTGCAGACACTCAGTCACCTTCAGGACTCACCAGGAGTCACTTCAGGGTTCACTCCTTCAACCAGGGATGGACGGATTCCCTACAAAAGAAAACACCTGTTTGGACCTTGGTCCTAATCCGGGCCTGCGGCCCCCCCTGGTGGCCCTCCCTCTAATCCCAGCCTGCGGCTCCTGGGGGCCCCAGTTAATCCACACAGGGGCACCAGGCCAAGGCCGGGACAGATTAGAGCCCCACCCCCACCACGCTCACACACACACACGCACACCTCAGTCTGCCTCCTACAGCCAGTGTTTGAACCGGCCCCTTAATCCTTGGATGGGATGCCCCCCCATCCCCCACTAATAGCTAATCTCCAGGCATCCCCAAGTGGAGTAGATCGAACCCCCCCCAACCACCACACACACACACACACACACACACACACACACAGCCCACTGATTTGGTGATTTCTCCTCTTTGTCTGTGGCCGCCCGAGTGTGAAAGGGTCCTCCTGAGTCCTCCTGAGTCCTCCTGGGTCCTCAGCCCAGCACCAGGACCCTTGAAATGGGGCAGATTAAGGTCCTGGTCTGGGCCTCTGTGGTGGTCCAGTCCACATGGTCCTGGTTCTGCTCACAGAAACCTCCGTCACTCCATCATCTCACTGACTTCAGGCTGCTCTGATGGCTGTGTCTGAAATCAACTTTCACAGAAAATAAATCCCTTAAGAAATAGATTGTTTCTTCTTTTTTTTTTGTTACAAAGAAAATGTGGACGGCTTGTAAAACAAAACAAAAAAAAAAGTCGAATTAGAATAAATTATTTGAATAATTTATTTGCGTTTTTTTCTAGCAAGAGGGAGAAAGTCCCAAAAGCTGCAACTTCATTACATTTTCACTCAGCTTTTTTTTTGTCTAATCTACTGCGTGTCTGGTAAATTATACATCGATGTGTGAACGTGACTTAAAATTAAAAGTAAAATTTACGCGACTTAAAACGGCGAAACAATGTATAAATATCAACATGACTCAGCGCAAAAAAAGACAAAGAAAGTCATTTCGAAGCGTGATGACAAGGGTTCAGGCGGACTATGTCTCCCTCTAGCGGTCAATACGTCAAAATGCACGTTTTAAACCACTCCCACTGCCCGACCAGTAGCGGCAAACATGACGAAAAATTACACTGGTTTGAGATTTTGCTTTATTGACTGCATAGTTTAATTTTTTTTGCAATTTCCACCTGACATGAAAAAGACCAAAAATCACTGCAGTACATAAGAACATATTTCATTGCATAAAATATGAGATGGCTGGTAGAAAAATATCCCTAAATATATGGAGGCTCTCTTGTCTGATAAGGCACATTGGAAAAAGTGGTTTTAATCATTTTCACTAATTCATTACAAAAACTGCTCGCAAACCATTCAAAATCAATGTATATTATGATATAATAATTAAAATATTTTGGGAGTTTGTTCTATTGTGGCAATTTGTGTCCAGTCCAAAGCTGCAACCAACCAAACTGACCAGAAGGCAAACGGCTCAGCGTCCACTGATCCAACCATCACCTGCTGAGCAAATGAACCCAAGCAAAAAACCAACACAGAAACAGTGCTAATGTTCATTTTTGAGCCGCAACAGTCCACTAGCAACACTGGATTGTTTTTAAACGGAAAATATTTCATATTGTTTCTGTTTATGCAACATATTTCATGTTCTATTTTTTTAAAATGACCTTTTATAAGAAAAAACACTCCTCTGTGGTTAAATTTCCTGTGCGCTTACAGTACAGCGAGTACAAGTGTCACGAGGGTATAAACGGCTGTTGGACATGTTCACATTGAAGACGAGAGGGGGCGCCAGAGTTTCTGTGCAGAGCGTCTAGTTGGAGATGAGTTTGTCAGACGGCAGCAGCGGGTTGACGCCGATCTTTGTCGCACAGTCGTTCTGCAGAAACACAACCACACAAACATGACACTTGCTCAGAATCAAGAGACGGAATTGAACCGGCGACCTTCTCGCTGTGAGGCGACGGTGCTCAACGCTGCCACCAGGGTGTCCATACAGCAAAGTTGCATCATTATTAATATCAGATGACTGTATTTCCAATAACTGAAACTGAAACATGCAGTAATAAAATAAAATAAAACAATCTTGTAGCATCAACTGAACTACAGAATGAATCGCAATTAAACCCAAAAATCCCAACCAGTTTTAAGTTTTCACCAATATAAAATGAACCATAATTCAAGGCAAAATTACACACTGGACCTTCACTTGGAAAAATGTCGACTGAAACACAACACGGACGACTTCTGCGAGGTGTGACATCACTTCCTGTGCCTACCATGTAGTTGACCACATTGATGTGGTAGGGGATCCCGCCCAGCTCCTCACATCTCTTCATGTTGCTCCTCTCTGGGTCTCCAGCAGCCAGCACAGGGTGGTCGGGGTCGGCCTGCAGGGGCACGGTGCGTTAACAACCAACAGGTGTCGACGACAAACAGACAAATGAACACACAAACGCATTGTGAGATGATGCAGGATCCACTCACAGGCTCCATGCCTCTCTGGATGGACAGCAGGTCGGACATCCTGTCGTTGAAGCCGGCAGCGAAGCTGTTTGGGTTGATGGCCACGAAACACTGACCCTGAGAGCAACAACACAACACAACTCAACACAACAGGACACAACACTGACTGCTGTGACCCTTCCAGCTGCTTCATCTCACCAACTGGCCACCAGCTCACCGTGTCCCAGTCAACCATTGGTCCATTCAGAAGCAGCGTCTCTCACCATGTGACCTCATTGTCTTTTTTTAATCATCACATTATTGTTATTATTATCATTATTATTGTATTTTTCTTTCTCCAAGTGCACTTTGACTAAAACCTTTGGCTTTACCTTGTCAGTGAATATTAACCTTGGGTTCCGTCTCAGTGGAACTGATCACAAAACCTGTTTGCTTGATTTACTGTCCCAGAGTGAAATCCTTTATGTTACGCTGGTTAAGTACATGAGTACACAGGACTAGTGTTTCCACTCTTCCCCAGTCGACTCTCAGCCAGAGATCCTGCTGGAGGAACCTGGAAGAAGCAACACGCACCAGGTTGGCAATCCGGTCGGTGACCTTCCAGGTGCGGATTTTATTGCTGTACTGAGCTCCGGCCAGGATGCCGCAGAAGACCTCCACCATCATGCCCAAGCCGAAGCCTTTGTAGCCCCCTGCAGGCAGGAAGTACAAGAAAACACATGAGAAAATGATGCTTTGGGAGATTTCTATGGTGGCTGTGAGGGCTCACACACAAACGCAACCTCCAGCTGCAACACAGAGAAACGACAAAGAAAAAAAAACAAGGCCACAACCACAACCACAACCACAACAACAGTGAAAGTCGCAACATGAGTGAAAGGTGATGAGACATGCCGCATTACGCCACCAGGTGGCGCTTCAGATTGACACACGGCCTCCATGTCTGATATGAGAGAATAGTGATGCACCCTATCCCAGTTTTTACAGAACCAGTAGAGTTTGAGTACTTCAGTACTCCCTGATACCGATACTGAGTATTTAATCAGGTCTTTATACATTAAAGGATTACTTTGACTTTTTTCAATTTTCCTCAGATGTTGTGCTATTTAAACAAGATTCCTCAGCAAGTTTTCCTAGAAGCAGTTTCACTGCAGCACAAACACACATTGAACACAATAATCATACACATACATATACAACTGGTATTGGTGACGTGGTATCGGCCCGTATTTTATGAGTATGAGTAGAGTACTCAACCCTGCACCTCCCGCACCTCCTGCCGCTGCTTCTCACCTGTTGCCTCGCTGCCCCCGATGGGCACCAGCCCTCCTCCGCTCAGGACCTTCTTGGGGTCAGAGGTCAGCTGGCCCTGTCCGTCACAGCCCCAGCCCTCAGGGATAGAGTCGCCCCGCCGCTCATGGAGCTCCACCTGCAGACAGCAAAGAAGAGACTTCTGCTGAGGGCTTGAAATTTCAATGCATTTAATCTCCTTTTCTTCAAAGTGGCATTTCACAAAATTCCTGCACTTGTGTATTTTCTTTTGAACTTGGAACATTTCTATAACGAAAACTGATTCAGCCTCGATGCTCCAATTCCAGTGTGAAAATGGTCCCATCAGCTCCGGGACAAACAAGATTCAGAGAGTCACTGTCCAATCCAGATGATCCATCCATTGGTTCTTATTTGCAGGCAGCCGTTAAAATTGAACAGTAATTTATCACCGACCAATTATTAAAATGGTTTAAAAACACTTTAATTTAGACGCAATCAAAGTTAGACTGAATCCTCCATCATTACATAGAGTTCAAAGTTCATCACTTTGACATTTTTGAAGATGCTGGTGTTTAAAAACTTCCCAGTTGCACTTTGATTCTTCTGTTTTATTAAATCAGTACAAACAAACAAAAAGTTACTTTATATAGAATCATTAATATTATGAAGCATTCATCACACACTTAATATCTTCTCTGGCAAAACACTTTTACTTTTTTCTCTAGATAATCTTGATGCTGTCTGCTGCGACTGTTACTGCTGCTGCTGCTGCCACCTTGTGGCAATCGAGTCCGGCATCACTGACTAGCTGGTTTGAAAAGCTGTGAAATACTCTGCAGCCAGGCAGAGGTGAAACAATCATTTATGAACTGAGAGTGGCGGCAGCCCACCAGAGCCTTGAAGTCAGTCCGGTTAATAAACTCTGTGTTAAAGATTGACCCGCTGCGTCCTCAACACAAGGCTGTCAAACAGCTGCTGACGTGGAGGGAAGCTCTGTGGCAGGTTGAGTGTCAACATGGAGCAGACTGACTGAGATTGAAGCTGATGGCATCAAATGACAAAGACACAATCAGACATCAACCAAAGGACATCAACCAAAGGACATCAACCCAGAGGACACACACACACACACACACACACACACACACACACACACACACACACACACACACACACGTCTGAATAAAATAAATATTAAATCTTTGTCACAAACCTAAAATCTAACGTTGAAAAATGACATATAGTTCCAGCAACAAAAAAAAAAAAGTGTGAAGACTCTGTGACCTTCTGTAGTTTGACCCCGTCACCCCTTGTGCCAGACAGCAGTGTTGTGTGTGGAGATTAGAGCTCCCGCAGTGTCAACACACGTCAGCCGTGTGCGCTGGAGTTTGACCTCCGTCGGTCTTGTTTGTTGGCGCCACCATCAGCTTGATGGAAGTGGTTCTGCTGCGGGTCCCACACCGCTTCTTTGGTTTACAGTAACAACAAGTCAGCTGACAGCTGTGTGCAGGTGAGCAGGAACGACCTCAAGACCTGCTCTGCTCTGTGTTACATCATGCAGAGTCCACCTTGTTCCACCATGAGGGCTCAACAGTGCAGGGACGCAGGTGGTCCACCAGGTGGTCCACCGGTGGTCAACCGGTGGTCAACCGGTGGTCCACCAGTGGTCAACCGGTGGTCAACCGGTGGTCCACCTACTCACCTGCTGCTGCTGCCTGATCCTGTTGTCTGTCTAAACTCTCCCTGTTTCTACTGTGGATCAGCACAAGGTCAGAGAGAGAGTGTGTGTGTGTGTGTGCGTGCGTGCGTGAGTGTGTGGACTTTTATGGGCTTGTGCATCTGTGTATCCTTAAGTCCCCTAAATGGACATTCAAATTCTTTGTCTCCAATCTCAAGGTTAAAAAGAATTTTGCTCAAAGTTGATGGAAACAAAAATCTGAGGTGATTTTCATCATCTAGATTTTTTTGTGATCTATTCCACTGTCTTTCATTTCTCTGAAGCATTCAGAAAGCCCTGTCCCCTAAAGTAGGGTACCAGGTAGTGCGCCCTCAAAGTGGACATAAGACAGTATGTGTGTGTGTGTGTGTGTGTGTCCTCACCTTCCCCAGCGCCACCGCCGACGTGGCCATGTCCAGCACGAAGCTGTCGCCGCCGCTGGCCGGCGCCGCCACGCTGATGGGGTTGGTTCCCAGCGTGCACTGCACACACACCGCAGCCAGATGGCGTCACAAACGCAGCGTTAACAGTCCATTCTGGTTACTAGACATTTACTGATTTATTTTACCTCTTTTCCCCGGGTGGGGACCACCAGCGGCGAGGTGTTGGTGAAGGACATCCCCTGAGGAGGGCGACAGTGAGACTGAGAGGCTGTGGCGGCGTTGTGTTCAAAGGCAGTAGGAGAAGAAATAAACTGTCACTCACAATCATGTCCTCCTTCAGGGCCTGCATGGAGTAGTAGCCAGCAATGCCATAGTGGTTGGAACCTGAAGTGGGTGAGTAGTTGGTTAGTTAGTAACACTGGCGTTTATTATCTGACAGTCAGTTCAGGAAAAATAATCTTAATCACACTGGCTGTTGGTTTCTAGCCAGTTGTCTGTCCAGCAGTGGTCAACTGACTCATACTAACTCACAGTGTCTCTTTTGTTTATCTTATTATTGATAACTCTTCTGTCATGCTTTCACTTCCTGTCGTGGCTAATAAAACAGGTCGGTCCTGAACCCACCATCTGGTCACAAGCTGTACTACCTGAGAGAATGAATCTGTCAGCCATCATACAGACATTCAGAGCCATTTCTGCTGGTCATCATGGCCAGGCAGGACAAAGGGAAAAACACATTTAAAAAAAAAAAAACATAAAACAGACCAACAGATAGAATCTGAATACTTGCTCTGTGGAGCCTCGTGTGGCAGCAGCTGGCTGAACACTGGATTCTGTGTCCGACTGAACAGGAAGTGTTTGAGGTCACACCTGATCTCAGCTGCATCACCTCCAACACGTGGAGCTCAGCAGGACCATCATCAACTTTTTCTCATCATGAAGTCGCCACCAAAAGCCAGTCCAATATATTCTATCATGTCTAGTCAATAAATGAGTGAGATGCCTGAACTGAACTGTGTGTCCTGAGAACTAAATGCCCACCTTAAACATTACTTTTCACATGGTATCTGTGAAGCTAACAGTGAGACTGAGTCTGCTGAGGACCAGGAGGACCAGGAGGTCCAGGAGGACCAGGAGGACCAGGACCCACCGTGCGCCACCACCCAGCCAATGCCGACCTCCTTGGCCTTCTGGATGGCCAGCTTCATGCAGAAGTTGCCCACCACGGGGCCCAGCAGGTTCCTCCCGTCCACCAGGGCCGTGGCGGCGCTCTCCTTCTCCACCACCGGCTCGCCGTCCTTGGCGCAGATCCCCGTCTTGATGTCCTTCACGTACATGTCTGCCGGGGCCAGCGGAGGGCGTAGAGGAGAGACAGCAGGTCACCACGGGTCATCAGCCAACACCAGAAAACCACAACGTGAGAGAACATCAGAAGATCATCAGCGGGTTCAACCAGAGAAGGAAGGAGAGGCTGCATGCAACGTTTGTTCCCGCCAGGACATTTTACAGCCTTGAGTTGTGGAAATGCATTTCCTCACTGAAGGTCCAGTGGGGAGCATTAGGCCTGATGGATCATCATGATTGTGATAATGGAAGGGAAAAGCTTAACATACTGGCAGTGCAATAAAAGTCATTTGGTTTTCCTACCCATGTATATACACGTATATATATATAGAAAGAGAGAGAGAGAGAGAGAGAGAGAGAGAGAGACACAAGACAGAGACTCACCCATCCTGTTGAGTCCGTGGCTGTAGTGCCCCCGGTGGTCGCCCTCCACCAGCACCTCCGCCAGGCTGCGGGCGTGATGCGGCTTGGTGCCCACAGCCACCATGCAGCGCTCGATGAAGCCCTGCACCTCCACCTTGCTGATCAGACACCTGGACCAGGAGCAGGAGAGAGTCGGGTCAGCGACACACACACACACACACACACACACACACACACACACACACACACACACACACACACACACACACACACACACACACACACACACACACACACACACACACACACACACACACACACACACACACACACACACACACACACACACACAGAAAGGTGTGACGTGCAGAAGCTGTAATTCCGGTCAAACCTGGTCCTGCCAGACCCCAGTGTGACGGTGCAACACATTTTGTGTTTCCACGAGACTTTAGCAATATTCCTCTATATGGATCCGTGTGAAAACCACCTCATGAGAGCATCAAAACCCTTCAGCCATATTTGAGAGGTTTTTCCAAGTGGAGCTGCTTTCACCACCAGTTTTTATGGCCATTTTTAGGTTTGTGCAATTCCAGGGGTCATGGAAACGCAGCTGGTGTCTAAAGGTTGGAGGTGCTGCAGTCTCAACTGTACTGCAAATATGTTGCATCATTGCACCATCGTACTTTAGTCCTCTTCTATGCTATTGGAAATGGACAGTTGTCAGTCTACAGAAAAGTCTTCAGTCCTTCTTTCCTGAAAAAGTTTGGACACGTGGATTGATCTGCAAAATGGATCAAGTTCCCACAAAGAAAAAAGGAAAGAGCGTGAAAGAGAAATTCCAATGGGAAAAACAGGCAGGAAAGAAGATGAGAGTTTCAGTGGCGAAGCAGCTTGAACACTGCTGATCTCCAGCACACAATAATCTCACTGGTTCTGTGACCATCCTGGTGTAACTTTAAAGTGAGACTTCAGGCTCTGGGGGAGTTTAAGAGAAAACAAATTCCTTTGCAACATTTGGCCGAAAACCAACAAAAATAATATTAGTAATAATAATAATAACAAGAAGGAGAAGCTCATATTTCCTTGATCAGCAACAGATGAATGAATTTCCAAAGCACTGTGTGAAAGCATCAGGCACCAAAAGACAGAAAATACTGTTTCTTTGCATTGTAGTGCGTTCTGTTCTCTCCAGCCCTCGGACCCATTGAACCAGCTCGTCACTGCTGGAATGCACCGTAATGGACTCCAGATACCACGCAATGGGGAGGGGGCCGGCCCTGCCTGCTGATTGGCTGTCTGAACTCCCAAAAGCTGCACATGAGGAGATTCTGTGTGGAACAGCAACCGTGCAACCGATCCTTCGCTGCCTCTCTTCAACAGTGGTGATCTGAAGTTACGAGTGCGACCTGGTCAGGTGGACGGGGCTCTGATTGGCTCACACAGGATGAGGATGGGCGGGGCCAACTGGGTGACTCGGCTGCAGGAACTGGAACGCCATGTACACGATGTTCCAGCTCCTGCAGCTGATTCTCATTAAGCCCTCCCCCCACCCTCCACCCCCCTAGTCTGTAGTTTGTAGCAGATTCAGTGCTGGAACTGGAATTGGAACCTTCAGTGAACGCAGCTTCAGCTCCAGCAGCAGGAACTTTGTTTCTCCTGGTGCACACACACACACACACACACACACACACACACACACACACACACACACACACACACACACACACACACACACACACACATCTGCAGACTCGGTGCCGGTGGGGGTTCAAACACAGGCTAGCGGCCCAAATGAAATCCAGATGTTTGGGAGGCTCCACTTGAAACTTACGCAACAACTTATGTAAGACGGAGGGGGGGGGGGGGGGGGTCAATTGTGAAATGTCTTGGATTTCGGCGAAGGAAGAAGAAAAATACTGTTTGTGGGCCTACAGATGGAAGTGTGTGTGTGTGTGTGTGTGTGTGTGTGTGTGTGTGTGTGTGTGTGTGTGTGTGAGAGAGAGAGGCCTTCAGGCAGTTTGAGCTGAAATAATAAGAATAATGATGTTTTCTGCAAACATCATGATGGCCTGAGGTTCCTCTGAAGAACCAAAG
>CM020513.1:17702500-17735000 GCA_009823395.1 Thamnaconus septentrionalis
ACCCGGCTGCCTTGCGCAGCTGCACCGCAGAGTCGTGCCAACGCCTCAGTCACCAAGTTCCCTCCAGCACCAGCGGCACCCAAGCCAGCACGTTTCTCTATATACTGCTGCTGCTGCTGCTGCTGCTGCTGCTGCTCTGATGCACAGTCCGACCCAACATGGTCAAAATGATCATGGAGATAACATCCACCAGGCATAAACATTGATTTAAAACAAAGAAGAGAGGCAGCAGCTGCAGCTGTGGGGTGATTGTGGAGCAGCTGCCGCTTCAGAATAAGTCCAAACTCCACCGACGGTACTTCAGGTTTATTTATCTCACTATTAACAAGTCGGCCACCAGGGGGGGAAGTTACAACACCACAAAATACAGAATGACAACAATAGTGACATTAAGGTGAATAAACGACAGAGATTAGATACAGGAGGGGCTTGGGGAGGGGGGCAGGGGGAGGGGTGAGTGTTTCTGATTGGTCGGTTGGCTCTCCATCAGACCTCACCTCCATGTTCTGCAGCATAAATACAACAATAAATAAGAAGAGAAAGTGCCTCCAGCCTGCTTCAGATCTCAGGTCCATGCTGGTTCCCTCCGGTCCACTCACTTCCCAACAACCACCTGCTGATACTGACAGAACCACGGCGGCACTCGCTCACACTGTCTTATAGGGTAAACACAAATACAACACTGTACTCAAGAAAGCAAAAGTGTTACAACGATTCATTTGTGTCGATTTGGATCTTTTATCGACTGGATGTTACATTCCAGTATCGACACTTTGGGTGTCATCAAACTAATGAAGGTCTTCTAATCTTCCTTTATAATCTTCTATAAAACTCTATATCGTTATGATTAGTTTCACAACACTGGACTTTGCCATCATGTAAAAAAAAAAGGAGAAGAAATGAAAGAGGGGGACGTCTTGGCTTGGCTGGGTCGTGGCTGGGCTCTACCAGCTGAACAGCTTGAGGAAGTTGTGGAGGCCGTCCTCGCCCAGGAAGTCAAAGGAGCCCTTGGACGCCCCCAGGTGGACGAGCAGGAGGACGAGCAGCACGACGGCCAGCAGGGGGAGCAGCAGGTTCCAGCCGGCAGCCAGGATGTTGTACCACTTGGCCTTGTCGGAGCACTCCTGGGCCAGCTGCAGGTTGCCCTGGGTCTTCTGGTCCCGGGCACACACACACACACACACACACACACACACACACACACACACACACACACACACACACACATTCAGGCCGTGGCTGAGAGTCCTTTTCACACAGAGCTGTGTCTGCTCTTCAAATTGTTTCAAATTCATTCTCCTGGTTGGTTGACTAGAATCATTCAATAAAACACTTCATTGATACACAACCTCAGAAAAAGGTTCACAAAATGCAAAAAAAAAAAGACAAAATGCTTTGTAATTAAAAGCCACACTGATGTCCATGCCTAATGTTGTGTATACATATGTGCATACACAACATTAGTAATGTATATACATGCGTGTGTGTGTGTGTGTGTGTGTGTGTATACTGATATGATATAATCCCATATACACACGCATGTCTGCACTCCACACACACAGTCAAGGCATCCCCTCAGGAATCAAACCCACAACCTCCGGATGCTCACCCACCAGTGCAGCAGCAGTGACTGGGCCTGCTGGGAGACAGAGCTGTCCAGCAGTCACACCTGAGTGTCAGATGTGACAACAGTCAAAGATCCACGGCAGGGGTGAGTCTCACTCCGTCGCAGTTATTACAACACTGTTGCTACTCCTTGTTTCAGGGTGGATTCAACCGAAAAGGTCCGTTTCAATTTATCTTGGCGTTGCGCCAATGTCCTCCTCCATGTCTCCACGCTCTGTGTCCAATGCCAGCAGAGGGCGCTGGAGGCCAAACAAACAAACACAGCCACCTCCTGATGTTGGGTTGTGCTGCGCTAAAAACAGGCTGCTGGCAACGTAATTCCACTGGGCCTCTCCCTTGTGTGTGTGTGTGTGTGTGTGTGTGTGTGTGTGTGTGTCCACATATTGCAAAGCAGACACGCCCACCATGTCTCTCCTCAGCACTCTCTAATTTCCACAGAGCACTCGCCCATTTTGGAGGCTGCAATTTATGCTATTTCTCTCTCTCTCTCTCTCTCTCTCTCTCTCTCTCTCTCTCTCTCTCTCTCTCGCTCTCCCTCTCTCTCTCTCTCCCTCTCTCCCTCTCTCTCTCTCAGTTCAAAGATGCAGCCAGTGTCTTTAATTTTAGTTGGTGGGACAGAACGCTGCGCCTGGCTATGTCAGGAAAAAAAATGAAAGAAATGTAGGCACACCTGTGATTGTGGTGATATTTTAAATATAGCTCTTTTTTTCTTCCGCCACACCAACACGCACTCGGCCCACTTCCTCCCTCTCAACATCAACATTCAACTTCCTGTTAGATGAGAGAAGATGGCTGGCTTTCTGTTTCCCCGCAGCCTCAGAACTGAGGGACAACGTGTAAGTCTCTCCCATGTCCCATATGGTCACACACTGGTCACATGATGCTTGTCTTCATGACATCATCCCACCTGTCTATCAGCCTTCATCTGTAACTCAGGTGTTATTACATTATTATTGTTAACTTGTTTCAGGTGGGGGTTTTTTTTCCCCTCCTTGAATTCTGTTGCTTGCAACTAATCATGTGAGATAGAATTGTGTTGTTTTTTTCAAACCAACATCTTTACTATCTTGGCTTACCACACTTTTCATTTTTTCATTTATTTTTATTTCTTTTTGTAAACCTCATATTAAACTTGTCGCTTTTTAAATCTTTTTTCAACCTCATATTGCACAATCACGTCGTCATCTGCCACACAACATTTCACTCCCATGTAACCTGACAAATAAAAAAAATAAAAATAAAATAAAAATATGAATATTTAAAAAAAAAAAGGATGCCACAGGACCTTGTTGGATTCGACAGTAAAACCTATTTTAATTAGCACTTGGGCTCCATGTCCAAACAAGGCAATAATCGTGTCGCCTTATCCGCTCTCATGCAACTTGAACTCGACTTTGAGCTCAGTGAAACCGGCCTCGTGTAAAAAACAAAAAACAAAAAACAGAATAGTGGCAACAACGCGACCTTGATCTCACCTTGATGGAGTACAGCAGCGCCATGAAGCCCAGGCAGCAGAAGTTGACGTACAAGGTGTTGCACAGCGACCAGACCAGGTAGTCCCGGGGCGGGGGGCTCCTCCCGGCGCCGGCGGCGCCCATGTGGACCACGGTGGAGCCGGTGGGCTTCCGACCCGACTTGCAGCTGGTGAGCGGAGTGCAGTCAGGACGGGAAGTTGTACGAGTGGTTGTCCATCTTGGCCCGATGCTCGCACCTCTTTAGCTGTAGCTTTAGCAGCGGTAGTAGCAGTAGCTCGTGCTTCCAGACGGCAGCTCAACACTCTGGGTTTTGGGGAGTTGGCAAAGAAACAGTGAAGAAGAAGAAGAAGAAGAAGAAGAAGAAGAAAGAGCAAAGTGCCCCCCCGGGGGTGAGGGAGGTTTATAAAGGGAGCTGGAGGAGGGAGGTGACCGGCCGAGGACACATGGCCGCCAGCCTCTCATCCAGCAGCAGCAGCAGCAGCTCTGTCATTATGTGGTCGCTGCTCAGGGAGACTGAAATAGGAACAGAGGGACGGAGGGAGGAACGCTGGATGAGAAAGAAGAGGCAGGAATGAAAGAAAGAGGGAGATTTAAGGAGCCGAGCAGGGCGGCGGGCAGCCCGTTGGGGGGACTTAAACCCTTTGAGGGCTTTAGGTGGAGTCCATCCACCACCACCACCACCTCCACCTCCACCTCTCCAAACCCCCCCCGAGCCCTTTGCCAGAGAGAAAGCCTGTGATTATTCTACCGTGGTCAAATTCACACTGAAGTGAGTTTGTTTTGTACCGAATGAGCAAAATGGCAAAAAAAATTGCACAATGCTGCATGTAACACTGCAAGTCAGTGGCCCCCTGGTGGCCACTGTGGCTCTGGAAAAATCACAATTGGCCGTTGGGTTTCGCGGTGCTTCGAGGAAAAAAGATAGAAACACAAACACTCACATAAAAATATGAAAGAGGTTCAAGTCCAATTAAATTCCATCCCACAAAAAAACAGAAAAATGGCGTCTAGGACCAAACACATTTTTTTTTATATTAAATGAGATTATTATTACATCATTATTATGAGATCGTTATCCAAGATTTCTTGAGATGGACACTTTGTTGCTGGCTGCTTTTCTTTTTTTTTTTTCTCATGCATTGCTCTCCAATAAAACTACAGGAGTTGGATTTTGCCACTTTCCGCTCAGCTGCATTGTCACAAACGCCTCTGAAAAACGCCCTGAATTTTCACTCAGAGGCCCTGTTTGCACTTGGCCACTTGTAACTGTTTTGGGGGATCGTATCACAAGTAAGCATCTTGAAGCATCTGTTCGCACATGGCATTAACATGCGTCTCGAGCGTGCCACTTGTGATCGCATTAGTGCATTTTTAACCACTAGGGGCAGTAAGGCGCAAAACTACGGCTAGTTTCACCTGAAAACGAATAAGAATCAACTTCCTGTTTGCGGACTATATCAAGTCACTCGTTTAAATTCTACTGCAGCTCGTATGGATCCGAACAAGGAGTAACGACTGGTGGGACAGAGTGGCGATGACTTTATTTTCGGATCAACAGTGGCTGGAAAATTTTCGGATGCAACATCGCACATTTAATCTCATATGTGGGAAACTGCGACCGCTGCTCCACTGACAAAATACGCTCATGCGGAATGAAATTTATTAGCATCCTAATAAAAGAGTCTAACAAAAATGATTTGTTTTCGCTTCTTGTTAGTAACTTTATAATGACGACGCCGGGAGGTGGGGCGGCGACCAAGTACGTACACGGGAGAGGTGAGTGGAGTAGGCAGTCGTTCGCATTCTGTTCACACGTCCGTGAGGAATGCTATGCTATGCGAAGCAAAGCGTCGAAACCACCTCCCCGAGGTGGTTTGAGTAATCGGATGACAATACGGATTTGGACTGTTTCCACTTGGTTACTTCGTGTGGTTTTTACCGATCGGAATACGAAAAACGCTTGAAATGGCCAAGTGCAAACAGGGCCAGAGACTTGAAGGAATTTCCGTCAGTGCAAGTTCCCAACTCAGTGTGACTGCAACTCAAACCCATGGATGAAAAGACATTCATTGACCCCTCACTTTGGAAAAGGATTTTAGAGCTAAATTTGTTTGTTTTAATTTTGTTTAATTCAATTGATTTTTTTTTTCAAATTGCAGCCTTTGAATGACAGTTGAAGCAAGAAATCATCAATCTGGATAATTCTTTGTTTTTTCACGAGTTAAGCCACTTGGAGCAGTTTTAACACTGTAAGAAATAAAATAAAGTAGATTGAGATGAGAATCGATGCAAGTCCAACATTTCATTCTGTCGGTGTTGCGCAACTTCCCCAATGGCTCGGTGTGTCGACATTTGCAACATTCTCTCCTTGTGAAAGTCATCTTGTCAGTCGATGGCTTTTTCAAAACACTTTTGTCCTGGTCAGAATTTAAGGATCCAATGCAATGTCAGAATAAGGAAGTGCTACTTCCCAAAAAGTTACACCTATCATTTAATCACAAACATCAAGTAGCTTTCTGCTAACATTGGATGACTGTTGGACACATTAAAGACAAAGACACTGACTTTAGTGGCAAAGTGGACGATAATGACATCTGCAGTTTAAAAAAAAGAAAGAAAGTCAATGTTTTGAAACACTTGATCCTTTAACAACCATTTGGCCTTGGCCACTTTCAGAAAAAGTGTCATATACAATATGTGTATATGCGGATATTTTGACATCAATGCCGACTGTAAAATGTATGTATGTCCTTCAGAACTCCTTCACCCTCACCAGCCAATCAACCAACAGCAATTTCAATCAATACATTCAATCAATATAGTCAATAAAGTTAATTCTATTTTATTCTATTGTACCACTGCAAAAACAGAAATACTTGATTCTTCATAGATAAAGAAGAAAAAGTGTGATATACAAATCATATTCTGATATTTGGATATCAATAGCCATAGCGATAAGAGTTGTAGTTTCTGGCGGCCTGCTGGGCTTTAACCACCGTAGCAATGGTGCTTATCAGAACGATGACGACGATGACGCAGACCAGCCCCGTGGACGCGATGTTGATGGTGCGGGCGGTGGAGCCATACTGTTGCGCCCCCTGCAGGTCACCCAGCATCTTGCGGTCTCTGGCCTGTGAGGTGAGAAGACAGAACTGGACTGACACTCTTCATCCAGAGCATCTCTGAAACTGAAGGAACCATTGTGAGCAGTCAGTGATGAACCAACGCACCTTGATGGAGAAGATGAGTGCGACCAGTCCGAGGCAGAAGGGGTTGGAGTAGACGAAGCAGCAGAGGGACCAGATGATGTGGTCCCTGGGGGGCTCGGTCACCATGTTGACGGTGGTGTACTGGACCAGCGGGGGGGGCGCTGCCCCTCCAGGCTGCTGCTGGTAGCCCTGGACCCCTCCAGGCTGCTGCTGGTAGCCCTGGACCCCTCCAGGCTGCTGCTGGTAGTCCTGCATCTGGACCCCTGGAGCTGGGCGACCTCCCTCCACATCCATCGCTGCTGACTGGACGACTGACCAGCTGAGAACTGTGAGAAGTCACGTCCACCCCCCTCCCGCCCCACCCACAGGGAATCAGAGGTAACCCTGGCACAATGCCATTGGTTGATGGTTTAGAACCAGTTGATGGCATCACAGTTTCCCAACAGTCAAACGGAAATCAGTTGAATGAGGACACTTGAAGCAGAATCCTGTCTTCCTCAATATGAGTTGCATTCATTACCTTATCATGATTTTCCTTCCCAGTGATTGGCTGCAAAGGAAGAGATTTGATTTGATGAAAAGGTTAAAAAAAAAAAAAAAATGGAAGTTTTTGAGCTTACTGCTAACATTCAATGTTTGTTGGACACATTAAAGACAAGGACACTGACTTTAGTGACAAAGTGGACTTTAATGACAGATGGAGTTAAAAAAAAAAGAAAGAAAGTCAATGTTTTTAACACTTGATCCTTTACATATTAGAATTCAGACAAATCAAATGCTGATAATTTGATATTAATGCAGACTGTAAAATATTTGTTTGTCCTTCAGAACTCCTTCACCCTCAATAACCAACCAACCAACACCAATTTCCCCAATAAAGTTCATTCTATTCTCTTCTATTCTATTGTACCACTGTAAAGACAGAAAAACTCGTGGGTTCTCTCCGGGTTCTCTGGCTTCCTCCCACAGTCCAAAAACATGCATCTGAGGTCAATTGAATATTCTAAATTGTCCATAGGTGTGCATGTGAGTGTGAATGGTTGTTTGTTTCTATGTGGCCCTGCGATGAACTGGCGACTTGTCCAGGGTGTCACCCTGCCTTCGCCCTAAAACAGCTGGGATTACAAATCATATACCGATATTTGGATATCAATAGCCATAGTGATATGTGTTGTATTTTCTGGGATTAATGTACATTATCAAAAGAGCGACAATGAGGAAGCAGCCCAGCACCATGCGCGCGATGTTGATGTTGCGGGCGGTGGAGCCGTAGTGTTGCGCCCCCTGCAGGTCACCCAGCATCTTGCGGTCTCTGGCCTGTGAGGTGAGAAGACAAACCTGGACCAACACTCTTCATCCAGAGCATCTCTGGAACTGAACTGGGTGAATCAGTGGGGGAGCGGGGGGGGCACTGCCCCTCCAGGCTGCTGCTGGTAGTCCTGTATCTGGACCTCCTTAGCTGAGTGACCTCCCTCCAGATCCATCACTGCGGACTGGACGACTGACCAGCTGAAAACTGTGAGAAGTCAGGTCCACCACTCCCCCCTGCAGTCTCTCATTAAGCTCCACTACAACAAACCGCAGACCATAGTGAACAATAACACACGGTGCTCGTGGATCCATCCTGGATTGTGTGCCAAGTGAAAATAAACACAACAAAAGCGATTTGCAAACCTCCTGTTTGACTTTTTATTGATTTTCTTTTGGCTCAGCAGACTGGGATATTGAGGCAGAGACCTAAATGACAAAAAAGTGAGCAAACTTTTACTGGTACGACTCCCAGTCAATCTTATCATGAAGCTTTTAAATAAGGCTTAGTGTTCTAAAGTAACTGGAAGCAGAAGTGGAACTCTGTCATTTATCTACACCATCTTTTCACCAGTGATCTTTCTTTCTGTTCTCAGTGGTGCAAATGTTGTTAGCATGCTGCTAATGTTGTTAGCATGCTGCTGCTTCTTTAAACACGTTGTGCTCCAGTGTTCTTCTTCTTCCACCTTAAGGGAGTAAACTTGCGGTGCCACAGCTGCCACCACAGATGGCTGCGTGCTAACATGTTGTTTTTTTTTAAAGCATTTTCAATGATGCGTGGTTTCAAAAAAATCAGTCTCTGTTTAAAGTGAGTTGCATCTAAAATTGTATTTTATTCTGCCGCTATTCTTTTGTCATCACACTTGCATTCATATAGATTAGAAAATGTCAATAACTTGAAATCAAATGATTAAAAATATTTTATTATACATGAATTCCTTGCGGATAATTATTGTGGTTATAAGTATTGTCATTACCATGATTAGTGTCTTCATATAGATGAGTATCATTAATAATCATATATAACTAATGCCTGAGAAAACATGTTATTTAAGGAGAGTGTAGCAAACTGGTAGCCCTTCGTATGACTCAGTACCCATGATGTAGCTCTCAGGTTCAAAAAGGTTGGTGGCCTCTGCTTTACATCATAGAAACAACCGTTTGGCTTTGGCCGCTTTCAGAAAAAGTGGAATAAATAAATCATATGCTGATAATTTCACATCAATGCCGACTGTAAAATGATTGTATGTCCTTCAGAACTCCTTCACCCTCACCAGCCAACCAACCAACCAACAGCAATTTCCCCCTTGGTGGCAATAAAGCTCTTTCTATTCTATTCTATTGTACCACTGTAAGAACAGAAAGACTTGATTCGTCATATATAAAGAAGAAAAAGTGTGATATAGAAATCATATACCGATATTTGGATATCAATAGCCATTGTGATGTTGGATGATTTTTATGATGTCTTGGAGTTTATTGAAGACAGAACCGCAGATTATCACAAGAGTGACGACGATGAGGCAGTACAGCACCGTGGACGTGATGTTGATGCTGCGGGCAATGGAGCCATAGTGTTTCGCCCCCTGCAGGTCACCCAGCATCTTGCGGTCTCTGGCCTGTGAGGTGAGAAGACAGAACTGGACTAACACTCTTCATCTAGACCAGTGGTGGGTCAGCTGTTGTAAAATGTGACCGAGGGGCCAGAGCAGCAGCAGATGAATGGAGTATTTTGGTGAAGAACCTCATTGGAGGAAACAATCTATCATGGGGGGCAGACTGACAGAAGCCTGGCAGCCAATCAAACAGCCCCTCAGACCATCAGTCACCCAACATCCACTCGCATTTGTGGGTTCAGTGTCTTG
The DNA here is from genome assembly GCA_009823395.1 of Thamnaconus septentrionalis. Lineage (NCBI taxonomy): Eukaryota > Metazoa > Chordata > Actinopteri > Tetraodontiformes > Monacanthidae > Thamnaconus > Thamnaconus septentrionalis. The sequence continues at coordinate 17,711,984 of CM020513.1, forward strand.
CCCAAGGACACAATGACAGACTGGGATGGAGCTGTATTGGAACCGCCAAACTTTCGGTCATTGGCCAACCTCCTCTCCTTCCTGAGCTACAGTCACCCCGATATGTTTAACATTTCCCAGCCATGTTCTGTAAACAAGCATCCCCTCTGGGATACTCACTCGTGTTCCCTTAAAAGGATGTACGTCAATGTGCTAAGATCTGTGTGTGATCACTGTGGAGCTGGAGCTGTATCTTTGGAGGTGTTCACATCTGGCCTCAAGACCTCTTCTGGGAAGACCTGGGTGCCCGATAGATTCCTGACTTCTTTTGCAACCAAATCAGTGTCTTTGAAGCCCCACCAGGGTGTTGAGCTCTTTACTGAAATGACTCTGAAAACACTGGAAACATGGAGGAAAAACAGCTGTTTGATGACTGACTGACTATTAACATCATTTCTTCACGTTCAGCGGGCTGATGAAAAAGCTTAACGGGCCACATATGGCCCCCAGGCCGTAGTTTGCCCACGCCTGGTCTAGACCATCTCTAAGACTTTTGGTTGCACTCTTTATTTGTGCTTCAAAATGACACAAATCTCAAGTCTCAAGTCTCTGTGCCCCAAAAGTTGGAAAATAAAATAAAAATAAAACGACACTCTCTCTCACTCTGACACACACACACACACACATATATAATGGTATTTGCAAGCCATTGTGAGCAGTCAGTGATGAACCAACGCACCTTGATGGAGAAGATGAGTGCGGCCAGTCCGAGGCAGCAGATGTTGTAGCAGACGAAGAAGCAGAGGGACCAGATGATGTGGTCCCCGGGGGGCTCGGTCACCATGTTGATGGTGGTGTACTGGACCAGCGGGGGGGGCAATGCCCCTCCAGGCTGCTGCTGGTTGCCCTGGACCCCTTCAGGCGGCTGCTGGCAGCCCTGCATCTGGATCCCCTGAGCTGAGCGACTTCCCTCCACATCCATCGCTGCTGACTGGACGACCCACCAGCTGAGAACTGTGAGAAGTCACGTCTATCCCCCCACCCCCTCACACACACACACACACACAGGACACACACACCCACAGGGATCCAAAGGTCCAGTTGCCAGCAGTCAAACAGTGACCAGCTGAATTAAGGAGCTGTTTACACGGAGTGGAGTTATTTTTGAATCCGCACTTGAAAAAAAAAAAAAACAGGCTTACACAAAGCCATATCAAAAAAAAAATCCTTTTCACAGGGAGACTCTGCAGACACTGGAAACGACTGAAAACGATGTAGTACCTATGCCCCGCCTGGTGTGGCGCTACGAGTTTACACCCTGAAAGCGGAAGAAGAAGAACACCTGAAGCACGCCGTGTCACTCAGACAACTGAACCGTGAAAAGGTCAAGTGAGCTGAAAAAGGCCAAGCAGCAGCAGCAGTGTTGGGTTTCCGAGAGGTGAAACCCAACATCCAAAACAGGAGAACTTCAGCTGAAGAAAGGCCATCCACGCATCCTGTCTACAGCAGTCAGACTTCAGGCCCTGACAACACACTGTTGCTGCTGGGCCAGAACTCCACCCAGACCTCTGTGTTCTTGATACTCCTGAAATGACTTATATTGAAATCTGCATCCTTCATCCAACAAACGCGCGGTTGGTCAGCACAGCACCAGAAAATAAGGCGATCCAACAATATTATTCATTCACACCTGCACTTTATCTCAAGTTATTTATTCATTTGCACATGTAAATATATATTTTGTGGAACGACCGGTAACAACTGGTTGCAACACAGCAACACCTGAACTACACCAATGAAAATATTCCACTGTTCCTCAAGCTGAGTGGCATTGATCAACACCTTCCCAGTTCTACCAATGAAAAAAACTCTTCCTGATTTAAAGGGATAACATATTTATAAAATAATGAAAAATAGTTTTCTATCCATACTAGGGAGGCATAATTTAAATGTATTAATATCTTTGAGTGTGGTTCTTTTCTGCCTTTGTCAGACCAATGACAGCTGTCGGCACTTTGGTTCCACTTCTCTCCGATATCGTCACTATTAATGATCATGGAAGTAAAAATGAAAATTCTTGGTAATTCTTGGCAGTGGACGTGAAAGCTTACATAGCAGCAATAACCATGGAGCCCTGGTGAATTGTACATGTAGGTTTTATATGTTTCAGTCAGTACAGTATTTATGTCCAAAATACACAAAATGACACGAGTCACATTGAATTAAGACCTTTGCTGTACGTAAATATAAAAGAGCCATCCTCACAGTGGAAACACCAGACTGATTTCATCTCACAGTAATTATACTCTTCCATGATTATATTTATGAGTAGCGGTATGGTGGTATTGTAGAAGCTTTTCAAAGTAAAACAATGTCAAATTTTACAGAGTGAACCTTCTTTTGAAATGAAATGCTACGATGCCATAATGACATGATGATACATTATCTCATCCGCTCAGAAATGTTCCATGCATGGAAAAAAAATACTTCACATATAGGCATAATTTCACTTTTTTGATTATTATTTAAGACTGAGTGGCATTGATCAGAAAAATAAAGAAAAGAAAACAACATTTTTTGTCAATTTCAGAATGAGTTAAAGTATGACGTTTTTCCAATATCATTTTGAATGAGTGCACAGAGGAAGAGCACAGATGGTGATTGGAGTCAGGACCACGTCAGTACCCCCAGTTGTTGCTGCTGGGAAACCTGTAGTCTTGGTTATTCATAGACCTGACAGTCTGCTAGATCTGGACAATGAGAACAACTGCAATGAGGGCGATGACGACCGAGGTGACGACCATGGCTGTGACGATGATGTTGAGGCACCTGGCGGTGGCGCCGTAGTGCCGGGCCCCTTCCAGGTCTCCCACCACCTTCCGGTCTCTGGACTGTTGGGGAAAGACATGAGTGAAAACTCATATGTAAGGAAGCTGTGTGAAGAACGCAGGCGTGAGTTGGACAAGCTTCTCCTCACCTGAGGAGACACACACAATACACACTTGTGATTGCTATTTTTATTTTTAATTTCTACCCCATCTCAAACTAATTTTCTGCTCTGAGATCGTGAGTTATTTATTTATTTATTTATTTATTTAAAATCATTTTTCCTTTTGAACCAGCCAGGCAGTTTTTCTTTCAGCGTAACTTTACAATCCGACTGATGACCGCAATTATAACCGGTTCCGAAGAAAGATGCCAAAGCTCCAGTGAAGTCCCCTGTAGGACAGGTCAGAACGGGCAGTTCAGCGCCATCGGTCGGTGCTGATCCAAGCTCCCTGCGCGGTACCGGACCTGAGGGGTGCGGGACAGGATCCCAGGACCACCTTGGAGGACCACCACGACTCGTGACCTCCCGGTTTCCAGAGGACGCGACGCTCATCCAACAGAAGCGCTGAATAACTTTTCCAAACTCTCACTTCCTCATTTTATTTTTGCTAGACTCAGCCACAACAAGCCTGATAGACAATCCCAAACATTTTTATCATCTCCATTTTTATTTTGTTACTTTTTGCTTAAGTTTCAGTTTCCTCTTTTTTTTTTTAAAGTTTTATTCTCACCACACACGCGTCACAAACATACACGCCCGCGCGCACACTCACAACACGCACTCACAGACACCCAACTTTATTGTCATCTATCTATCTATCTATCTATCTATCTATCTATCTATCTATCTATCTATCTATCTATCTATCTCATTAACCATTTCTCAGTTTCATTCGAGGGAAATGATTCCTTGTTCACCAGAAACGAAAGTGAAACTCAAAGTCTGCGAGAGCAATCAGTTCAACGTAAACTGAACGATATAAAAGTTTAGTTATTTTTTTTAAAATTCATTTTAAACAGCGAACGAACAAAGAAGGAAAGAAGAGGAAAACCCCAGATTGTTGTTTGGAAGCAGTCAGTGATGAACCAACGCACCTTGATGGAGAAGATGAATGCAGCCAGTCCGAGGCAGCAGGGGTTGCCGCAGTAGAATAAGATGATGATGGACCAGATGATGTGGTCCTTGGGGGGCTCGGCACCCATGTTGACGGTGGTGTACTGGACCAGCGGGGGTGCTGCTGGATTCTGGCATAGGAGACCCTGAGGTGTGTCCTGCAGAGGAACATAATCAACTTCCATGTCTGTTATAGGTCGCTAGCAGTGCTGCTGCTGGAGGTGCGCCTGCCAAATATTCCTGCCGCCCACCCCGCCCCCCCTCCTTCCAAAAAGATGGGGGGAAAAACTCTTCCTGATTTAAAGTGGGATGCATAGGGAGGCATAATTTAAATGTATTAATATCTTTGAGTGTGGTTCTTTTCTGCCTTTGTCAGACCAATGACAGCTGTCGGCACTTTAGTTCCACTTCTCTCCGATATCGTCACTATTAATGATCATGGAAGTTAAAATGAAAATTCTTGGTAATTCTTGGCAGTGGACGTGAAAGCTTACATAGCAGCAATAACCATGGAGCCTTGGTGAATTGTACATGTAGGTTATATATGTTTCAGTCAGTACAGTATTTATGTCCAAAATACACAAAATGACACGAGTCACATTGAATTAAGACCTTTGCTGTACGTAAATATAAAAGAGCCATCCTCACAGTGGAAACACCAGACTGATTTCATCTCACAGTAATTATACTCTTCCATGATTATATTTATGAGTAGCGGTATGGTGGTATTGTAGAAGCTTTTCAAAGTAAAACAATGTCAAATTTTACAGTGAACCTTCTTTTGAAATGAAATGCTATGATGCCATAATGACATGATGATACATTATCTCATCCGCTCAGAAATGTTCCATGCATGGAAGAAAAAAAAACTACTTCACATAAAAGCATAATTCCATTTTTTTTATTTAAGATTGAGTGGCATTGATCAGAAAAATAAAGTTGTTTTTTTTTTAAAAAAAAAAAATTGTCAATTTCAGAATGGGTTAAAGTATGACTTTTTTTCCAATATCATTTTTGAATGAGTGCACAGAAGAAGAGCACAGATGGTGATTGGAGTCAGGACCACGTCAGCGCCCCCAGTTGTTGCTGCTGGGAAACCTGTAGTCTTGGTTATTCATAGACCTGACAGTCTGCTGGATCTGGACAACGACAACAATGACTGCAATGAGGGCGATGACGACCAAGGTGACGACCATGGCTGTGATGATGATGTTGAGGCACCTGGCGGTGGCGCCGTAGTGCCGGGCCCCTTGCAGGTCTCCCACCACCTTCCGGTCTCTGGACTGTTGGGGAAAGACATGAGTGAAAACTCATATGTAAGGAAGCTGTGTGAAGTGTGCAGGCGTGAGTTGCACAAGCTTCTCCTCACCTGGCGACGCTCATCCAACAGAAGCGCTGAATAACTTTTCCAAACTCTCACTTCCGCATATTACTTTTGCTAGACTCAGCCACAACAAGCCTGATAGACAATCCCAAACATTTTTATCATCTCCATTTTTATTTTGTTACTTTTTGCTTAAGTTTCAGTTTCCTCTTCTTCTTCTTTAAGTTTTATTCTCACCACACACGCGTCACAAACATACACGCACGCGCGCAGACTCACAACACGCACTCACAGACACCCAACTTTATTGTCATCTATCTATCCATCTATCTATCATCTATCTATCATCTATCTATCTGTAGCAGTATGCTGTTAGTCATCCGCTCATTGCTGTGACCCGCCCCCCTTTGATTGATAGCCAATCACTGCCAAGAGTCTGCCATAAAGGCGTGTGTGTGTGTGTGTGTGTGTGTGTACTCTCGCTTCTATGGGCATATATATATTTCTTTCTCTCTCTCCTTACGCCACAGCTCGTTTTATATAAAATTTTAACTGCCTTTTAACATAAACTGTGATTGTTTAATAAAGATATTTTCTGCGCACCTGGAACACCGACTCGCGTCTGGAGGTTAATAAACCTAAGTGCCTTGACCCTGCATTACTGGTGGTTTAATTCCCTGGGTGAAATTCACAGGGTGGCGTTGTCCGGTTTAGTTCAATGCAGTACCGCTCGCCACATATCTATCTATCTATCTATCTATCTATCTATCTATCTATCTATCTATCTATCTATCTATCTATCTATCTATCTATCTATCTCATTAACCATTACTCAGTTTCATTCGAGGGAAATGATTCCTTGTTCACCAGAAACGAAAGTGAAACTCAAAGTCTGCGAGAGCAATCAGTTCAACGTAAACTGAACGATATTAAAGTTTAGTTATTTTTTTAAATTCATTTTAAAAAGCGAACAAACAAAGAAGGAAAGAAGAGGAAAACCCCAGATTGTTGTTTGGAAGCAGTCAGTGATGAACCAACGCACCTTGATGGAGAAGATGAATGCAGCCAGTCCGAGGCAGCAGGGGTTGCCGCAGTAGAATAAGGTGATGATGGACCAGATGATGTGGTCCTTGGGGGGCTCGGCACCCATGTTGACGGTGGTGTACTGGACCAGCGGGGGTGCTGCTGGATTCTGGCATAGGAGACCCTGAGGTGTGTCCTGCAGAGGAACATAATCAACTTCCATGTCTGTTATAGGTCGCTAGCAGTGCTGCTGCTCGAGGTGCGCCTGCTAAATATTTCTGCCGCCCACCCCGCCCCCCCTCCTTCCAAAAACATGGGGGAAAAAACAAAAAAACTCTTCCTGATTTAAAGTGATAACATATTTATAAAATAATGAAAAAACGTTTTCTATCCATACTAGGGAGGCATAATTTAAATGAATTAATATCTTTGAGTGTGGTTCTTTTCTGCCTTTGTCAGACCAATGACAGCTGTCGGCACTTTAGTTCCACTTCTCTTCGTTCTCTTCGTCACTATTAATAATCATGGAAGTTAAAATGAAAATTCTTGGTAATTCTTGGCAGTGGACGTGAAAGCTTACATAGCAACAATAACCATGGAGCCTTGGTGAATTGTACATGTAGGTTATATATGTTTCATTCATTCTCTTACTTGCTACGATGCCATAATGACATGATGATACATTATCTCATCCGCTCAGAAATGTTCCATGCATGGGAAATAAAAAAATACTTCACATAAAGGCATAATTTCACTTTTTTTTATTATTATTTAAGACTGAGTGGCATTGATCAGAAAAATAAAGAAAATTAAAAAAAAAAAAAAAAAAGACAGTTTCAGAATGAGTTGAAGTATGACTTTTTTTTCCAATATAATTTTGAATGAGTGCACAGAGGAAGAGCACAGATGGTGATTGGAGTCAGGACCACGTCAGTACCCCCAGTTGTTGCTGCTGGGAAACCTGTAGTCTTGGTTATTCATAGACCTGACAGCCTGCTGGATCTGGACAGCGACAACAATGATTGCAATGAGGGCGATGACGACCGAGGTGACGACCATGGCTGTGACGATTATGTTGAGGCACTTGGAGGTGGCACCGTAGTGCCGGGCCCCTTCCAGGTCTCCCACCACCTTCCGGTCTCTGGACTGTTGGGGAAAGACATGAGTGAAAACTCATATGTAAGGAAGCTGTGTGAAGAACGCAGGCGTGAGTTGGACAAGCTTCTCCTCACCTGAGGAGACACACACTCACCCTATCACACACACTACACACTTGTGATTTTTATTTATTTGTTTATTTTTATTTTTAATTTCTACCCCATCTCAAATTAATTCTCTGCTCTGAGATCGTGAGTTATTTATTTTTTAAATCATTTTTCCTTTTGAACCAGCCAAGCAGTTTCCTTCCGCGTAACCTTACAATCCGACTGATGACCGCAATTATAATCGGTTCCGAAGAAAGATGCCAAAGCTCCAGTGAAGCCCCCTGTTGGACGGGTCAGAACGGGACTGCGGTCAAGCCAACCAACAGTTCGGCAAAAGCGGCTACGTGTACACCAGATATTACGGTAATCACTGAGCACAATGGGGAATAGAATCGCTTTTCTCTGTACTTAGTTTCAGATTCATATTTTAAGAAAATTCTCTGTTATCAGTTCATTCTTCCATGTCTGCCTTGTAGTACACCACACAAGAAAGCCCCACCCAATTTCAGTAAATTCTGATGGAGTGTTTCAAAATAAAGTCCATCCAAAATGTTACCCTTTTTGGTTGGATTCAAATTTCTGAGAAATTCTGAGTTTTCACTCCACGATTCCAATGCAGGCTGCTAGTACACCTCCCCAGGATGCGCCACAATAATTTCCCGAAGTTTCTGACATAGCGTTTCAAAATCAAGCTCATCCAAAAAAATTGCCATTTTATGGTTTTACTGGACTGGACTTCAGGTGAATATTTCTGCAAAAAATTATGATTCTACTGCAGGCTGCTAGTACACCTCCCCAGGATGCGCCACAATAATTTTCAGAAATTTCTGATGTAACATTTCAAAAGAGCAGCCTGCAGTGGAATCATGGAGTTGCAACTCGGAATCTCTTAAAATAAAAAAAAAATAAAATAAAATAAAAAATCATCTGAAATCCACTACAGTGCAACCATAAAATGACAATTTTTGGATGAGCTTTATTTTGAAATAATACATCAGAATTTTATGAAAATTATTGTGAAGCATCCTGGGATGATGTACTAGCAGCCTGCAGTGGAATCATGGAGTGAAAACTCGGAATTTTTCAGAAATATTCATCTGAAATCCAGTACAGAGACACGCTTGTTACTTTTTGCTTAAGTTTCAGTTTCCTCTTCTTCTTCTTTTTCATTCTCACCACACACGCGTCACAAACATACACGCGCGCGCACGCCCGCGCCCACACTCACAGAAGAAAGTCAAAGTCTGCGAGAGCAATCAGTTCAACTTAAACTGAACGATATTAAAGTTTAGTTGTTTTTTTAAAATTCATTTTAAACAGCGAACAAACAAAGAAGGAAAGAAGAGGAAAACCCCAGATTGTTGTTTGGAAGCAGTCAGTGATGAACCAACGCACCTTGATGGAGAAGATGAATGCAGCCAGTCCGAGGCAGCAGGGGTTGCCGCAGTAGAATAAGGTGATGATGGACCAGATGATGTGGTCCTTGGGGGGCTCGGCACCCATGTTGACGGTGGTGTACTGGACCAGCGGGGGTGCTGCTGGATTCTGGCCCAGGTAACCCTCACGTGTGTCCTGCAGAGGAACACCTTCCATGTTTGTCAGGTCGCTAGCAGTGCTGCTGCTGGAGGTGCGCCTGCTAAATACCCCCCCCACCCCCACACACACACACACCACCACCACCACACCCCTCAAAAAAAAGGGAAATAAAAAGAAAAAAGAAAGAAAGATCAGTCAGCGAATACGAATGACTTCGCCGTATCACAACACACCCAGTCAACAGTCTGGACACACCTTCTCATGCATTGTTTTTTTCTTTTTCTTTATCTTGCCAACGTTCTCCACTGCAGATAGATACTGAAGACATCAAATATATGAGCAACATATCATATGTCCTAATGCAGCAAAGAAAAACACGTTCATTCACTTTAAATATGCTTTTTTTTTTATCAAAGGTGGCTATCTTGAAGAATTTAAATATAAAACATGTTTATTGTTTCCTCCATAATTCCATGTATGTTCATACGTAGTTTTGATGCCTTCAGTGAGAAACTGCAATGTCAACAGTCATGAGAATGAAAGAAACTCATCGTGTGAGTTCAAACGGTTGACTGCCAGTGTTGATCACTTTGTCTATTCTAGGACATGAGCTATTTGTTGAGTGTGCTTGAGCGTTTTATTGTCATAAATGTGTTTTGTCCATTTAAATTAAATGATTTTTATATTTGAATATTTCTGGGTCAATTTTAGTAAAGTAGGTTGAAGCAAATAAATCAGTAAAATAATCATCGGTTCATTTAGTGGTGGGAAGAAGAAGCAGAAAACAACACAATCCTAATGGTGAAAATACTGAAATGGGGACGCCGCTGCAGAGACACACTGACACCCTCAACACTCATTTAAAGACTTACAACACCTCTAATGTTTTTATTTTTCAATGGCTACATTCAGTTGAGCGATCCGGAGCGCCGTTTTTCCCGGTGAGGCCGGGCAGCTCCAGCAGGTTGTGAGCTCCAACCTCCTTCTCACACCAGCTAATGCTCCCAGTGGAGGCTCCTCATGGCCCGATAGTCATTGACCCACATCACAACCAGCAGCACCAACATCAGGCACACCAGCGCCGTGGACACGACGTTGAGGCAGCAGGCAGAGGAGCCGTGCTGGCGCGCCCCCTGCAGGTCACCCAGCACCTTGCGGTCTCTGGCCTGCGAGGTGAGAAGAAGAAAATGAAATAGAAAACACAGCATATTCATTCTTCATGTAAGCATTGCTAAGTTTTGTCGATATATATATATATATATATATATATATATATATATATATATATATATATATATATATATATATATATATATATATATATATATATACATATATACATATATATACACATATATATATACACACATATATATATATATATATACATATATATACATATATATACATATATGCAGGGGTTGCAGCAGTAGACGAAGCAGCAGAGGGACCAGATGATGTGGTCCTTGGGGGGGCTCGGCCACCATGTTGACGGTGGTGTACTGGACCAGCGGGCCGCTGCTGTGCTGCCCTGGGAGAGCCTCCAACCCTTGGTCCTGGAGTGGAACACAGATGTGGCATTCAGCGTTCTGGTTCATCATCTTCATCAGTGGCTGCGTGGTTGAGACTCTTGCACGTGCCGCTCTGGTTTTTCTGGTAAGTGTGACCTTTTACTGAGAAAGTACAGCCTCTCGCCGACAAGAAGTAGGTCACGAGACAACAAGTGAGTCAAAAATACACAGTCTGGAAAAGACTTGCAACTTCAGAGGAGACATTTTATTGATAGGTTAGCGCAGTGTTTCCAATCACTCTGTTACAGCCTGGTTCTGAACACACAGACGAGCAAATTACATCTTCAAAACAACCATAAAAAAATAATCACAATGTTTCATTAATAATATTATTATATTCATGATGATGGACAGACTGATGGACAGTTTTCCTCTCTTGACAGGTTGGAAATGTTGTGTGTCAGGCAGCCTGAGTCTGTCAAAAGGCACTGAGGGAGATGAACTTTGTCTGCGTGCGTCCATGACACAACAGGAAGTTGACCAACATGTGTCACATGTTGTCAGTGGCACATTCAAATTCATTAAAGTTGGTTAGAAATTTCACAAACTCTTGGTTAACAAACGATCAAAGAAGACAAAAGAAAAAGTGCTGGTTTAACCCACAATGAATTTGGAATTCAGAGGAACAAAAGAAATCATTGAGAAAGTTTGTGTTGCACTGCAGGTCCTTCTACTGGAGGGTCGGGTCGGGTCGGGTCATGGAGTCCTGGTGGTGAAACGTGTTCATGAAGTGACAATGGGAGGAGTCACCGAGTGGACCAATCACGACTTCAGTGTCAGAAACAACTGAACAAACACGCAGTGGAGAGAAACAAGCAGAATTCTCTATTGTGTTTGAATGCTCTTGAATGGAGCAGGTGCTGGTTCTGGTTCTGGTTCTGGTTCCAGGTGGCACCGTGAACAAGTTATCTTTCCCTCCCGATAAAAAAACAAAACTGATTGTTTTTTGTTTGCTTTTCTTTTTCATATCATATTGGCTCTTCACGGTTGCTTCATTAGTCAAACCACCTGTGATTCTGTCAATGGCCTCAAGGGTACGAACGAGCGGCGACAAAGCAGACCCTCCAACCTTGCAGTGTCATCGCACAGAGCAATTAAAGGCTCCAGTCTAGTATTAATACAGCAGGAAGCAGCAGGCGGTGGGCGAGCGAGCGGGCGATCGGGCGAGAGAGCGAGCGGCCAAGCCTCCAAGGAAGAAGAAGCCGTCGTCGGCAGGAACCTGAAGGCATCACATCTTGGAGGCGGAGGAGAAGGCCGAGGCTCCTGGACGGCTGTAGACGTGCACGTTGGTTTTCTAGAGGAGGACGAGAGAGAGAGAGAGAGGTGAATGCTGGGATGGTCCAGCGATGACATCATCACCAGTGAGTGAGTGACAGTGTGTCACCTTGCTGCTGTCCTCCTGGTGCTGGTCCAGGAGCGTCTGGACTCTGCTGCCATAGTCTGGATGGATGGCTCGCAAGTTCTCAACCTGCAGGAAGACGGAAAGAAGAAAACACATTCAGCTTCCACGCCTTCTCTTCTCCAGATTCCCATGGTTTGGAAATCAAGCTGCTGACTGTCAACGCATCAGTCAGTCAGTCAGTCAGTCAGTCAGTCAGTCAGTCAGTCAGGCTCCCCCCCCCAAACTACCCACTGAAGCCACATCCTGTCAGGTACCTGGCATTTATAAAATCCCCAGAGGCCGACCGCAGAACAACAACAGAGTGCAACAGGAAGTCAAACCCAACAGGAAGTCAGTGCACTGAGTTTGCTGCTCCAACTATCAGTGGAGTGGAGGAGGATTCTCATTCTTATCTGCTAACCAATGCCAGGATTCAGGGATTTCACAATGACTGCAGTCACACACACAGAACAGCAACCCTGGCGTGAGTGAAGGTTTCCAGACTGCACTGTCAGAGTAGGTCAGTGAACGCACCGTCAGAGGAGGTCAGTGAACGCACCGTCAGAGGAGGTCAGTGAACGCACCGTCAGAGGAGGTCAGTGAACGCACCGTCACGGCTGCCTGGACCTCGGATCAACCTGAAGCTACACAGACTCACCATTCGCTTCTGGATGAAGAGCTGCGCCCCCTTCAGGGCGCCGGCCATGTTCTCACACAGCCGCTGGCGCTCGTCCTCCTTCAGCACCTGGCTGTAGAAGGTGCACACCTGCAGCACAAACACACACAAGTCGTTTCAAAATGAGGTGATGCAGATCAGATTCTGTCAGGGTTTTAATCAAGGCTGAGAATGGAAACCCTCTCACGCCGTCTTATATAACTGTATCTTTATTTTATTTGAATTTTTATTCAATTCTAATTAACTGTACACCTGATTATAACTGTCTGTTTTTTGTTGTTGTTGTTCCCCCCCTCTTTTTTCCCATCCTTTCTCCTTCCATTATCTCTCAGGAGATGCTTAAACGATATGTAATGTTGAGCAACTTGTATAACCTATCTATCTTCCAATAAATAAAAAAAGTTTAATAACAAAAAATTGAGGTGATGGAAATCATTCTATTAAAGAATTTTTTTTTTTTTTAAGTCAGCTTGAAAAAGATGCAACATGTTGACAGACTTGATGAGCGCGAGTATCTCAGGTAGTTTGTTTTGTTTAGTCAGGTAGTTTGCTCCACAGCAGATGGTTTCGACCAGCTGTGGGCCAACTGCTGTCTCACAATGGGGCCTACAATGTGCCTATAAATGATTATAAAATTAAATTCAGTCATTTTGTTTTTAGATTTTCTGACTTACTTACTATGAATATCATTTAATATATGAATGAATATTTGGGCGGGCTGGATGAGTTCATGGCTCATTGGTTCAGACAGTGAGGCCGCCTGGTTGTGCTCAGTGGTTGTGGGTTCAGAGAGCAGGAGCAGCCCTGGAGGGTCTGGACGTTCAGCCTTCAGACCATGAGAGTCAGGAGAAGCTTCAGAAAACTGCAGCTGTGTGTGAGGGAGCAGACTGGTGAGCAGCTTGCTGTTGTTGTGCAGGAAGTGGCTTCGTGCGGTTTTAGTTTTCCATCTCAGCAAACCGACAACGTAAAGCAAAATGCCCTTTGGGATGTCACGAGGGTTACCAATACCCATGGACAGGTTAGTGAGGGTTTGGCTCCGCCCACTGAGCCTTGTTTTTCTGTCATCTGGAGGAGATGGCGAAGCTTCAGTGCTAACAGGAAGTGAAAGTGAAGGTGGGTGGAGTCAAAGAAGCTTTTAGCAATTCAGTGACGTTTGTGACCATGGAGTGAGACAGCGCCACTGCAAGGAGCCTTTGGGTAAGGCGTCTATAGCTGCGTTTCCATGACAGGTTTTTGCAAAATAAAAGCCATATCTCTCAAATTTCGGCAAAGTACAATTTTGATTGGCAGGTGTTTCCACTGACTGGTGTGAAGAACATCAGCCGCAGTTCTGCTCAAGGCCTGCAGGACCTCAGCTTTTCAAAGAGCTTCTCCCTCATTCCCCGTCTACTTCCTGACGTAAATCTGCAATGCTTGTCGGAAACACAGCTTATTATATCTAGAGATGCTAGAATGAATATATAAGACACGAGTCAGTGAGTCGGTGAGTCGGTGAGTATTCAGGTCGCCCTCGGTCTTCACCTGAGTGACGTTGTCCTCATCGTCAGTGTTGTAGCGCGACACATCAGGTGACACCTTGAACTTGGACTCCAGACACTGTGGCTGCGTCTCCGGAGCACTGAAGCTGTTGGGATAGTAGTTCGGAGCTCCACCTAGTGGCAAGAGGGGGAAAAAAACACACCAAACGCCGCTGAGTTGAGTTGCGAGAGAAAGAGGAGGAAGAAGAAAAGAGGCTGATGCAACTGAGACATAAACATAAATAAATAAATAAATAAATGAATAAATGAATATTTGCATCGTCACATTGTACTCAATATAATGATGGTGACATTTATACCACATTGGTTTCTGTTCAATAAAAAAAAAGGCTGTTGGAACTGGGAGACGTATAAAAAAATATATGGGATAATAGCATATTGCATCAATACAATATAGTAATATGAATATAAGCACTTATTTTGGGCAATATTTAAGAAATGTAAAGAATTTGTATAGATAATTTATGTCCATTTCTTTTGAATTCACTGCTCTAACTGTGCAAATTCCTCCAGTGTGGGAGAAATAAAGGCTTTCATATTCTTATGATGGTGACATTGAGAAGGAATGAAAAAAACAAACACAGACAACACACGGAGAGCGGCGTCTGTGCCACTGATCCCACCTTGGTTGTCAGAGAAGCACATGGGACCATCGCGCTGGTAGTTGGAGACCCGGGCTCTGTAGGGGCAGTTGACAGGGATGTGCAGGTAGTTGGCACCCAGCCGGTGGCGGTGGGTGTCGGGGTAGGAGAAGAGGCGGCCCTGCACACACACACACACACCAGTGAGGACAGACTAAGAGACACATGATGATGACGATGATGACGCTTCTGAATCTCACAACCTGCAGGTGACGCCAGAAACAAAGACTCAAAGTTTTTTTTATTAGTCTCTTGTCCCAGCAGTGAGATGCTGCTGTGGCAGAACCTGATGTGATGGTGCAACTAGGAATAAAGATGTGTGGGGGAAAAAAAGTCGTATAAAAGAGTAGAAAAGTGGCAACTTAAAAATATGTTTTACAAAAATACAAAGTTAAAAAGATTTTAAAAAGTGGCAAAGTACAGATAAAGGTTCCTGAAGTGTTAAACAATATAATATAATAATTAGTTGCAGCCAATGCAAAGTATGTAGGTGATTTGTGATGGTGTTTTCCTGTAAGTAGTATGCAAAGACACTATACCATAGAGTATATAATACCATCAACAGTAACAATAATATCAGTGAAATAATAGCAGTAATAATAATACTACTAATAATAATAATGATAATAATAATTGTAGTGCAGTGCAATATGACAGCGATGATGGAGGCGAACTGGCCTGACCTGCAGCATCTTGTCAGGGCTGGCCTCGATGCCGGGCGGCATGTTGCTGGGGTCAAAGGCCAACTGCTCCACCTCTGCAAAGTAGTTTGCTGGGTTCCTGTTGAGCACCAGTTTCCCCACTGGGATGAGTGGGAAGTCTTTGTGGGACCAAACCTGAAGGACAAGGGGGAGAATTCTACTGGTCAGAGCAGAACCTCAACTGGCTCAACCAGTCTGCCCCCTGCTGGAGGACACAGTTGTGATAATCCTGTTAAATACACTTGTCTTGTTAGAATTAACTTGTCATTGTTTTTGTTGTCCTTTTCACCAAGACAGCCGCTGTAGGAAAGCAGTGCCAGACCTGAAGTGCAGTTCTTTTCAATTCATCAAAACCACATAAGACTCAGCAGGCTCCAAAAGTCTGAATTTGAGACAGGATTGGGTTTGATCCAACTTCACGCTGCAGTACCTTGGTAAGGTCAAAGGGGTTGAACTGGAAGGTCTCGGCCTGCTCGAAGGTCATGACCTGAATGAAGAAGGTCCAGGACGGGTAGTTGCCGTTGGCGATGGCGTTGAACAAGTCTCCGATGGCGTAGTCGGGGTTGGTGGCGGCCAGCCGGTCGGCCTCCTCCACCGTCAGGTTCTTGATGCCCTGGTCCGTCTGAAGGAACCAGAGTCGCAGGAGGAGTCACGTGACGTGAGGGGACGGAGCACCACAGACATCCACCACAGACAGGGGTCAGGGGTCAGGGTTCTGAGGGGGCACCGACCTTGTAGTGGAACTTGCAGTAGACGGCCTTGCCGTCGTCGTTGAGCAGCTTGAAGGTGTGCGAGCCGTAGCCGTTCATGTGGCGGTGGCCGTCGGGAAGACCGCGGTCACTGAACAGGAAGGACACCTGCAGGGACAGGAAACAGGAAACAGGAAACATCAGCTCCTGGAAAGATGACGTTAATGCCAAGATAAGAAGGAGAAGAAGAAGAAGAAGAAGGAGGAAGCCTTTATTTATCCCTCATTATCAACTTTTAACCATCTTCAGAGGCGTTTATTCAACATTATTTCACGCAACCAATCCTCTGCATTCCTCTCTGTCTATGACTGACTGAGGTAGTCAGGGAAATCTCTCTTAGCCCTTTGTTTGAAGTCTGGCTGTAGAAAATATTTCCTCATCAGCACTCAGCTCATCCTCTCCAATCGTTTTCACACTGCTATTTGGTTGTGGGGCGTCAGACTCTCATACAGGAGAAGGATGAACTCCCTTGAAACAACCACTGCCCAGAGGCGCGCCTCAAACAAAGGGCTAACGACCTATTTCTCAGTACACAGCAGCACAGACAATCAAAACGCTTTGTTTTCTTGACATTACAACAACCACCGTGCAGTCAGTCTAACTGTCTCCACAGAGGCGTGGCAGCGCCCCCTGCAGCAGCTACCTGGTGCAGACTCTCAGGCCTCAGGCTCCAGAAGTCCCACACCATGTCCGGGTCCTTCATGTGGGTCTGAGGGTTCCGCTTCTGGGAGTGGATGAAGGAGGGGAACTGCACAGAGAGAGGAGATGATGACGCAACACGTTTCACATCGGCGGTTCTCAACTGGTGGGTCGCGACCCGAAAGTGGGTCGCCGAGCTGTTTTTATTGGGTCCCGCCCACGTTTTTAAAGGGGTTTTGAAATATATATAAATGCATCTACAGAGAAAATACTGGCCATTTATTTTGCAAGATACTCAATTCAATCATTTATTTGGTGGACTTGATAGAAAGCGGCCAGCGTTTTTATTTTTGTGGAATTAATTTGGGCGGCGGCTTCACGATGAGGAAAACAGAAGCGTGGGTCCTGATACTCCAGCAGCCACTGACCAGCAGGGCGTCCTTGATGAAGAAAATGGGGGTGTTGTTTCCAGTCAGGTCCCAGTTTCCCTCCTCGGTGTAGAACTTGACAGCAAAGCCTCGAGGGTCTCGCACCGTGTCTGCAGATCCCGACTCTCCAGCTGCAAGACGCCACAACAGCTCACTCGCAATTTGGAAAAAGTCACTTCAACCTCTGCTAAAGTCGGACTTCAAACTGAAGAGAGCAGATAATTCCATCTGTCCTGTGTGGTCATGTTGTTCATAAAAGACTAGTGAATTAAAATACAATTTATCATTGGGCCACAGCGAGGAATGAGGTCAAAGCTTTTTGAAAGATACATACAATACAAACTAACTAAGGCCCTGTCCACACAGGAACGTTGCCGTTTTCGTCACGCGACTTTTTTCCCGGGGTCGAAAAAAGTCGCGTCCACACGCTGACAGATGGAAACGGAACGGTGGGTGAAAACGATGTAATGCGTATGCCACACCGAAACGTGCCGCTGTTAACAGACGCTGACACAGCCACCGGACCCACGATTTAGAAAGAGGGCATTTCCGCTACACACTTAACACACAGAAAACAAAAATGGCGAGTAGCGGAAAAAAAGTGAGTCTGAGGTATTGTAGTAATATTGCCAACAAATCTTGAAGCGCTTGCGATACAAAGACAACTCCGCTGGCCGCTATCGTTGTTTGTGCCGCTGCATGCCTTGTTTTTTTCCGGTCACATGACAGTGACGGTGCGATGACGTCATCGTTTTACAAGGAAAAGCCGTTTTCACTGTCCAGACGGCAACGATGTGACAATGACGAAACGGCGTTGTCAGATTTTCCCACTCAGGGACCCGTTTTCAAAAAATACCGTTTCGGGGACCCAAAACGCCGTTGCCGTGTGGACGAAACGCCGTAACGGTTAAATACTTTACCGTTTCCACCAAAAAACGTTGCCGTGTGGACGGGCCCTAAGAAAGGTGTTTGGCTGGATGCTGCAGTGCTGAGGAAAGTGTTTCTATCAATCCAGTGGTTGCTCTACTTCAGAGATGGTTCTCTTACCCACGGTGGAGAAGCGGACAGCGATGGGCGTGGTCTTGCCAACGTGCTCAAAGACTTTGGCTTTGCAGTAGCGAGTGATGTCGTGCGTCACCTCGAAGTAGCCAAAGGCACCTGGGGATTAGAGGGGGGGTCAGAAGTGTTGTTTCTTTGCTCTATACAGCAGTAAATATTCCCTGAAGCTGATGACTGATCAGACTGGGATAACGTTGCCTAAACACTTTTTGCTTACGAGGCCTAATTTTTGCCCCCAAACCTGAAAGTCTTGCTCAGGATTAAAGTGCTGAGCCGCTCCACAAACAGAAGGACTGTTTGCACAGGTCCAGACTCCACAACAAGCGCTGGCGCCTCCTTTTGGAGGTTATATGAATATTATTAGAAAATACATTTTTTTCATGTTGGTGTTGTCGTCATTGCGCTGAGCTCAAACGCAGCTCTAATAAAAACTGTACGACAATGTAATTTTTAGACTATTTATTCCAGAGGACCCTTGGACAGACTGGTGTAGAACTACTGAGCCTGTGAGTCGTCACCATCCAGGTACACAAAAAGACTGAAGATTCAATTTAACCAGCAGGGGGCACTAAAAAGTGAGTATATGTGAATGATTAAACTGAACTTTCAGAGATGTCCTTTGCATCATTTTCTTTGTTTACATTGTGAATCTTGCATAAGATAATTCATTATATAATAAGACACTTTGATCAACGTTTGTTTGAGTTTAAAGTGGACTGAACTCAGAATGAAGTAAAAAAAAAAACAAACAAACCCACAAACCACACAGACTTTGTGATGGTGTTTTCCTCAGCGTTTAGGACAAACTCCGCTCTGACGCTGCAGAACACAGCGAGCGCTGCTCACCTGCACCCTTGGCGTGCACGACTCTCTCTGGGATTCTCTCCCGGTCAAAGTGGGCCATCTCGTCAGTGAAGACCACGTCCTGGACCAGCAGAGGACCTCTGGGTCCTGCAGTCTGCAGGTTCAGCTTGTCCCCCACCGGGTGGCCCGCCCCCGTGGTCAGCGTGTCGGGTTTCTGCTGGGCGCACACAAGTTGGTCAGAGCCACTGCTGGTTGTTGAGAACTCGGTTCAAGCAGAACCTTTGGCCATTGTTTGTCTCATTAGATAGAATTCACCACGGATGCAAGAATGTGACAACATGAAAGATCAGCTCATCGACAACAAACACATTCAGATGAAATGTGAAGTGAATAGTGGTCGGTTTAAATAAGTTGTTGACTTCTTTTCCAGCATATTTCATTTGTTTTTTTGCGCTACTGATTTAGTGCTTGTGTTTTTTATGCTGGAATAAAGAACTCAATTTAAAAAAAAAAATCAATAAAATGGGGGGGGTGTTGGTAACTAGTGCTGACAACACGACTGTTTTGTTAGCATCAGCAAGTGTGGCTTTCTTTGAAATGCTCAGTGAGACCTCCCTGAAAACCCCCATAATGCTTTTGGATAAATGTATGCGTGGTCAACGATAATCCAGAGCAACACGCTCAGTGTTTGTTCTGCTGCGGCGGTGGTGGTGGTTACATAAGCAGCAGGAGGTTCAAGTTCACTCACTGACGGACCTTTGGACAAAGACCCACACTGGTCCGAGCAGCCCCTCCTGAGAAAGGCAGTGCCACGCGGTGTGACGAAAGCACACTGCATTCACTGGATAAAAATATATTTACGCCCCTTTTCTCGTAATTATGAGATGAGGATCTCAAAATTACGAGAAATCCTTTCTAATCAGTGGCCAATGATGGCGCTGTCGCAGTGGATCTGCTATTACAGCCTTCTGGCTTTGAGACACTGGGGAATACTTGCATTTCCTCAAACTGAGAATGGTATTAATATTAATATGTCAACACTGCGCAGGCATCTCAAATGGTTCCGATTGTTGAGGCGGAAAGCCCAGTCAGTCTGACCCGGTGCTGGATGTGGCTCTCTGTCTGCAGGAGCAGTTCAATCAACACAGAACGCTTCATGGATACAACTGCCTGCATTTGAAACGCATCCAATCTGGTTCGGTAGTGACTCAAAAAACCGGAAGGCACTTGTAATAATTACGAGATAAGGTGCATTTTTTTTATTTATTTTTTTTTTAATCCAGTGAATGCAATGCGCTTCCGTAGGAAGGAACTGGGTCTCAATATCTGAGCAGGTCCGACTGACACTTGACTGACACTTGACCGTTGAACCGTTGAACCGTATTTTGCAAGCTAGCTAGCTAGCTTGCAAAATACTAACTGTAACTGCGCCTGAGCGAGTTGGTTCCGTTTAAGAAGGGGAACAGACACGTTACACAGTAGCTCAACATAACAACTCCCTCTTCTTCGACTACTACAACTACTAATATAACAGAAAGGCGTGTGTAGTTGACGAGGAAAATGGAACTAGCTGCAGCAGTGTCCCCACTTGACCTGTCACCCACTTTCTCCAGCAGCACCGAGTGGCGCCACACAGCAGATGATGATCTACACACAGCTGCAGATGATGATCTACAGACCTGCGAGCCTCTGCTCTCCTTCCACATCTTCATCTGGTCGGTGGTTTTCTCCCGGTTCTCTGCCATCTCGGAAATGTCGGCGCGACCCTGGACGGTGAAGGCTTCAGGCGGTGTGACGGTGGGTGTTGCGGAGTAAAGCGTTCTCTCTCTGATATAATGTCCAGGAAAGAGGTCTTTGCCCCGACACGCCCCGCGCCCCCCCTCCGTGCTCCTCTCGTCTGATTGGCTGACAAGAGGAAGTTGACCTACTTTGCGCAGTCGAGACGAGGATAACAAGCAAAAAAAAAAACAAAAAAACAACACCACTTCTGTTACTCAACAGTTTACTCAGGAAAGCAGGTTATTGTACATCGCTGGGTATCAACCGGACTAGTTTAATCCATGCCCGCATGACAGTGCAAATAAAAGCGAAGGGAAACGGGCAACAATCCAAACAAGACTTTTTATTTTTATTTTTTATTATTTGTTTATTTTTGCTTTGAGGCACATTCACATCAAGTGCTAAATAACTCCATGCAAGGTGGGATGAAGGCTGCAGCTCTGTGGAAACTAGTGTCAGTGCTGACCTACTAATGAGAAGTATTGCTTCATTATTTGGCACGGAAAGGGAGTTCTTGTGAGACATGTGTGTGAATGATGTCGCCTGGGGCGTTGTCTCTGATTGGCTGCCAGAGGGAGGTGAGAGGTAAGGAGAGATTCACACACCCAAATACTCAGGTGGTCAAAAGTTCAAACGGAACAGTGGGTCCACTACACAATGTTACCAGCAGGTTGAATAAAATCATCAATTTACACTTTTTGTGTTCATGGAACCATCCAAGTGGCATCTGTGTAGCAGATTAGCATTAGCCTGGATCAGTCCCAGGGCCTGATGAGCAGGTGGAGATGATGCGACTGAGGACCAGGGCCAGTTCCTGCTAGGGCAGTTTGAGAACATCGAGAGCCAGTTTGCTGAATGAGTTGAATTCCCAGAGGTCTGTGAGTGCAAGTCACAATTCGGCAACAATGTTGGCCATAAGCACAGAGCACGTGAAGCTTGTGTTGGCTGTTTGATAACGTGATACAACAATAAACTGTACAATTGGAATTTAGACAGGAAAAAATAGCATTGCGCTGTCTTGTAAATCTGGTAAAAGAGCCAAATGGAGGAAAGTTGAGTCTCTTTGAAGATATTCACATTCCATCGATCGCTGAGGTTTCATCCGTTCTGCCAGAAACTGAAGAGTCCAGTTGTCTTCCTGGAGGTGCCTGGGAAGCTGATTCACATCAACACTGTATTTACACCATTAAATGTATGTGACACGGCTTATATTGCATTTTTATGGTAAAAAGAGACAAATGTAATAAGGTATTTAGAAGCTTATTACAGCAGGTTTTTACCACCCTGTTACAACTGCTACAAATTACAATTATTTAACCTGGATAAGAGTACCTGGATGTGTGGTTTTGTTTCTTTTGTTTCTTTCTTTTTTTTTACTCTGCAAAAGCACAACAAGTAGTGAACATAGTGAGGCCTCGGTTATTCATCAGTCTCGCTGCACATCCAGTAGCGTGAAAGTGCCTCAGCGTCACTCCATCGACCAGCAGTTTGTAAAGACGACTTGTTGTTTTTTCCTGAAAGAGAAGTGATTTTGCCCTCCTGCTCAGTCTGTTCTTCAGACTGCCGTCGCAGCAGCAACCATGCAGTGAGCGTCGGGCAGCGGTGGCCAAGGAACCCGGCTGTAGTCACAAATTAAATTCATCATCTCAGAGTTTTCAGGGGAAAACGTGTCTCTGGCTCATCCCACAGTTTGAGACGACAGACGCTGTCGTCACTCCGCAGCCAAAGAAAACATGCAAAACACACCAAACACAGCATCTATACACACCTGTCCACATGTGCAGCATTTAGACACAACTGGCGTTGGCAATTCAGGACCATAACTCAAACCAATCGAAAAAACTTAGTGGAATGTACCTGTGAGCAAACCTTCAAATAATTCAGATTTCAATTTTTTCACTTTTTGACAACATTCTTTAGATGCTGCTTGTGTTGCTGTATAATGTTACATTAAATTCTCTCCTTTTGTCGACGTCTGTGTTGCCTTTTTTGGGAAAATGCTTTTGATTTTCTTGAACCGATTCAACCGTCCATATTTAAA
>CM020513.1:17737500-17747500 GCA_009823395.1 Thamnaconus septentrionalis
TAGCTAAGAGACAGCAGAATCTCCCCAACTGCATCTACAGCCTGCAGAGCCACACACGAAAATAAGGGGAAGCTGTTGGAATGCTGTCATCTTGTACTGGGTTCAATTACTTCAAGGCAGCACCAACAACTTCTAATGAAAAGGTTCCTCAGAAGAATTTCTGTCACTGAGAGTAATATAAATTAATTTTAGCAAATGTGTTCTTTTTTTGTTTGTTCTCAAGCTCCATTGTGAATGACTCCAGATTGCAATGCTGGTTTAGATGTTCTAAAGTGCTTAGAATGGATTCCAATGAAACCATTAACTCTACTAGAACTCTTCCAACCAGTATACTGATACTGATCAATACTGATGGGGACACTGTGTAAAACAGGCATGTGTCATCATCATCATCATCATCATCATCATTGTTGCTGTCGTCCATTACTCTGTAAACAACCTACTGGGTATTGCGAGCAGTTCCCTTGAACTACCAGCAGAGGGACACAGACGTCGTTCATGACTTCCATCCATTAGCGTGGAAGGAATGCTGTCCCTCTCTGCGGGTGGCTGTGGGTGACGGGACTCACCTTGTTGACGTCCTGCAGGTAGAGCCAGGCGTTGAAGGGCCTGAAGCTCAGGTCCAGGTCCGACAGCTTCAGCTCCGCCACGCCGGCGCTGATGTTCCTCTCGTCGGCGTCGATGCCGAAGGCGGCGAAGCGCAGGCTGTACTCGTCCAGCATGCACTGCTCCATGGGGATGGAGTAGTGCTCGTCAAAGATCACCGTGAAGGCGTTCGTCTGGACCTGGTTTTATTTTTGAGATGGAGGAGGCAGAGAACAGACGGAATGAAGGATTTGTTGTCGGGTTTTTGTTTTTTGTTTTTATCATAACAGGTGTTGATCATTCATCTGCATCACTTCAGTCCCTCACGACTCCTGGAAGTTTAGTGACGTTCTGAACTTCCAAAAAGCAGTTAAATAGTTAAAAAAAGAAAAGAAAAGAAAAATGTGCGTACATATATATTTATATTAGGAATTTTGTGGGTTTATTGTGGGGATATTGCAGTAGTAAAATAAAGTACACGTATGAAAAATAGATCTGGTGGATCGCAAACACAAAAAAAACTAGCACAGTTTCACTGTTGAAAAACCCACAAAAAAAAAAATTAATATATATGTACGCCCTAACATCTAACTAAATGTTCTTTTGAATTGTGCTGTAAATGAATGGCTGGCACGTTGCTCCAGCTGACTGGTAACTGTACTGGCCTTGAATTTTGTTTTCTCAAGCAGCTTTTTAAAAAGCCAGAGACAGAGAGAAGCCAACCATGTACCATGTGCACGACTGGAACATAGAATGAGGGCGAGGAGAGAGGAGAGCTGTGCTAAGTTACCAGGCAACTAGTCAACGTGCAGGCAAGATTTAATAAGCGGCCTCGGTCTGTACGACTGTGCCCGAGGTGGCGCAGGTGCACCCAGGAGAGGAGAGGTGACGCCGCATACAAAGGTGGCTGCTCCTTTCATACAAACACGGCGAGGCACAACAACATCAAACATCTGCTGCTGCAAGGTCAGCAGGGAGGCTTTGATAAATCAATATCTCACCGCACAATGAGAGAAAAGAATTCACGGCCCACGAGCAGCAGATCGGCCTCGGCAGGCTGGAAGAGCTTCATCACCCAGGAGAACATGAACATCCCACCATAAGAGAGAGACATAGAGCATCCACCCTTGACTGTGTGGATGCTTAATATGTAGAATAAATTCATATAAATCTCATCTCGTCATCCCATCTGCTTTTAAATATTTCTAACCTTTAATATTCTGTATAGACAGAGGGTGGTATATATTATTATACATTATTCATTTCATACCCCTGCACTTTATAAGAGTTATTTATTCTATCGCTCTCTCTCTCTCTGTATATACACACACACACATATATATATATATATATATAGATAGATAGATAGATAGATAGATAGATAGATATAAAAATGACAATAAAGTCATCCAATATAATCTTATCTAAATCAGGCAGTTGGTCCCATCCCGTCCTGGGCTCTACATCCCCGCATGCTTTGCTGCCTGCCTGGATCGGTGCCTCACCCCCACAGGGAACAACAGCAGTGTGTGAGTCAGTACAAGAGGCAGGAGAGGAGCTGAAGGAAAAGGGCAACGTACATCATGGCAGGGGAAGGAATGCAAAGGCACGAAGCAGTGACAGCAAATAAATATTGGCTGAAAAGGAAAAGAGCAAGAAAAGGGAGGAAGAAATGGCATTTGTAGATGGATGGTGGGATAGACACGGTGGAGGAGTAGAAAGGGATGAGAAAGGCCAGTGAGGCAGGAGTCAGCCCACCACCAGCCCACCACAGGCTCCACTCATGATGGTGATGATGATGTCAGCACTTCCTCCTCAGGATGCCGCATCAGTGGTTCCTTCCTCAGTGACTGCACCCAGCTGGGCTCTATTGCTAATGCTAACGTTACTTCACAGCACACAGTGGTGGTGGGGGAGGGAGGAGGGGAGGAGGAGGAACTGACTGCGAACAAACTGTACTCATGAGGAAAATGTGTGAGGCTGATGACTCACAACCCCCCCCCCCCACACACACACGCCCCACACCCCTGCCAGGTCTCTCTGGCAGCGTCTGAGTGAGGAGGACAGAAGGCGGGTGGCAGGTGCAGCAGATGGAGCTGTGAGGATCCAGATCTGAGGCTGGAGCTGCTTCACAGAGGGACTGTGAGAAGATGTAAAGAGAAGGTGATGACAAACACAATGTGTGGGAGGTGGAGGTGGTGGTGGTGGTGGTGGTGGTGGGGGGGTCATCAGAAAGAAACTTGTTTTTAGGGTGAAATCAACCATCAGAATCATTTCCATGTAGCATCCATCCATCTATCCATCTATTTATATGAATGCTGCAAGCCGCCCAGTGACACAGTTAAATTGCCCACTAGTATATGTACATGTATGTATATATATATTTTGGGTGGAGGGGGGTTCAGCGACATTGCCGCTGATGCCACTTGATGTGGCTATCGAGGCCAATACGTGAGCCAATCATGCGTCCGCACATGGGGCAGGGAAGCCCCACGGCTGGGAAGATGCGGGCTGCCCTCTGGTGGCGCTGGGCACGTCTCTTGGTCCTTCTCTATATATATATATATATATATATATATATATATATATATATATATATATATATATATATATATATTTTTTATATATACACACACGCCCACACACGCCCACACACGCGCGCGGATCGTCATCATGGTCGTCGCTGACAGATGGCAGCAACGAGCCTCTGAGCCGCCAGACGGAGGAATCGACCATTCTGGACCAACGTGTCCAGAATTTAATCAGAGTAAAGAACCTTCAGCTGGGATCAGCTGGAGCCCACCTGCCATCGGAGCAGCAGGGAGGTGGCGCCGTCGCTGCCGCGAGGCCCCAGACCCACTTTCATCTCCAGTGGGCGGAGCTCAGCTGGAACATGTTCACCGCTAATTAACCATCTGTGAAAGTCTTTGCTTTCGTTCCGCTTCCCCCTCCGTCCAGAGGCTCTACTCCATTAGCAGCGTCTCTGCTCTCCTCTTTGTACTCTAACGGCGGCTAATGAGCAACTTCTTCATCTTTAACAGCGACCACGACGACGTGCTCGCAAGCCAAGAAATCGCCTTTTTTGTGCAGTGATGCAAACACAGTGTGCCCATAAAGTGTGGGCAGGAGCGGCAAGGAGGTGTGCCGTATGGTATAATCTGGATCTGGAATACCAGTGGACCAATCAGTGACCTCTGCACCAATCCACGCTAGTCCCTTTAGCATGGAGCCATCTCAGAACCAGCTTCTCCATTTCAAAAACTGATCGAACTTTTTTTCAGTTTTCTAAAAACTGAAAAAAAAAAAAGGTTTCAGACGGGAGCTCTGTGGGGTACAATATCTTTTCTTAGCAGACTAATTTGGCCGTTACTCAGTAAAACATGCGGACTGACTGTGTAGCACCACCAACCTCAGCATGTCAGCTGACAAGGTACATTTCTTTGACATCTATTGGGCAGTTTTTATTGCCAGTGACTGGTCGAGTTTGGTTGTAAGTTCTTCATGCTCCCAAAATCTCCAAATAGAATTCAAAGTGACCGCGTGGCCCAACGTGAGTCAGTGTTTTCTTTTTGAAATGAGCAGAGTGGAAAAGCGCCTCACCCGGGTCACCCCGACGTTGAGCTCCTCGGGCCCCAGGGACACTCTGATGAAGCAGCCGGGGAAGTCTCCTTCCTCCCTCTCCAGCAGGTCCTTGCCCTGGTGCAGGCTGAGGTGCAGGGTCCCCGCCGCCCCCTGGCCTGGGTAGGCGGGCGGCTCGAAGGCCAGCGTCACCTCCAGCTGGCCCACCGTGAAGTCGTGGCCGAAGTTGTTGGCGATGGAGGAGATGGAGCTGAGCGAGTCGGTGGAGATGGAGCGGTGCAGCTGAGCTGCGCCGCTGGGGTCCAGCTCCCGGCTCATCAGCTCCAGGTGGCCCAGCTCCCTCAGACCGTCCGGGGTGTCGCACAGCGCCAGGCTGGGCTTACGGCTGGAGGTGGTGGAGGTCCGCCGGTGGTTGTTGGCGGCCACTCGCTGCAAGGGACAGAGGCCGAGGGCGCTGGTCGCTAGTTTGAACTGATGATTGGAAAGACTAAGGTGGACAAAGTGGCTCACAATCACATGATGTAGTTGGAAGCCCTGGGCCTTTTGTTTCCTGTCCATTTCATATCAATGCATTTCCTATCAATAATCATCTTCTTAATCACAATCTCACCAGTGAAAAGGCTAAACATATATATATATTCTACATTATGCTGTCCCTCCTTGATGGCATCCCTCACTGTGTAGGATCTTTCCATTCTATAAGTTAAAATCTGGTTCTTACAATTTCCCCATTTAAAAAACCTGACACTCCCTCTCTCTCTCTCTCTTTCTCACTCTCTCGGCTAAAGGGCAAGATTTTACTTTCCCCAAACACTTCAGTACCTTCTGCCTGACTTCTGAGAAGGAGGTTCCATATTTTTCCTGCAGGTATCTGTAGTCAAAGTTAGGGAAGGGAGACGGTGCCGGGAAGCTCCCGGACTTCCACAGCCTCCAGATGTTGAGCCCGGCCACCACCAGCAGCACCAGGACGCCCAGCAGGTAGATGCCCACCTCCCAGCCGGGTGGGTTCCGCACCACTGAAACAGGCAGACGAGCGGAGGGTCTGTCAGACAGCGACCAGATTCCCCATTTTAAAACCTGTTATTGCTATTTGATCACAAACCAGGCTCCTTCAGGTCTGACTGAGTGCAGCACCTGAAGCTCAGTCAGCCTCGATATTAATCTGAACCAACCCGCTCATACTTAAAGGTCACAAACAAGCTGAGCCTTGTGGATAAAATCTCAGCATCCTCTCCAGCCACGATGCTGCAGCGGCTGGTTTCCTGTGGATGAATTGCTCCTGTGGGTTCAATCTGCCTCAATCTGTCGTCTCTTCTGAAGAAGGACAATAAAACGTCCCCAGGAATCGGCCAATTAAAGCTGTCGTAATTACGCTGATTCCACATTAGATCTTTGTGGGGGTTTGAAGCTCGGCGTTAACGTGTCAACAGCCAATCAGACGATGCTCCCATGATAATACTGAGACAATCAGAGCAGACAGGTCAGTGCGTCTGGTCCACTCACCACTCAGCTGGTAGCCTGGTGCTTCTCCACCCTCAGCCGAGTTCATGGTGCAGCAGCCAGCCTGCAAATAAGACAGCAGCAAAGAATAGAGTTGAAAAGAGCCCCCTGGTGTCTGTGAAAGAGTCTGAACGCAAGTGAAGGTCAGATACACATTCACAAATGATTATTCACTCGTGGCGCTTAGTCATTTTCACAATATGGGCCTTCAAGACACAAAATAAAATCTATGTATTCACACTCGTGACGTCCTGATGGAAAATTTATCCCGACAAAAATAATACAACACATTCCAACTTCTGAGCGAACTGGAGCTGCTGGTTGCAGCATCACAGTGTCTGAGTGCCATGTTTGTTTGTAGTCCTCAACAACGACGCTTCCTGTTTCCAGCCGCAGCAACTACAAGACTTCATTCATTTTTACCTTTTTTATTGTAACCATCCGAGCAGAGCGCAGCGTTCGCTCACTCACCTCCCAGTGAACTCACTCAGCAGCACCAGGTTCTGATTTATAGTCATCAATACATTCACATTCATTAGTCTCTCTCTCTCTCTCTCTCTCTCTCCCTCTGTAGCACAACTTCTCCTGGTGACCTCCTCTTCCTCCGCAAACAGCAAAAAATAGATCAATGGGCGCTAAAGGAGGACCGTTTGTGTGTGACTCACCGCCCCACCCCACCCACCCCCGCCTGAGGGAATCTCCCCCATATGGCTCCTGGAGAAACAGGAGCATTACAGTAATGATATATGGTGGTGGAGGGGGTGTGGCTGGGGTGGGGGGTGAGGCTGGGGGTTGGGGGGGGGTTGACTCAATTCTGCTGAGCGCTTTGCGAATGGCGGCAGCCGTGGCGGCCAATTAGAGCGGCTGACGCAGTGCAGAGCCACTGACAGCTGCTGATGTGCCATTAGTGGAGGGAGAGGGAATCACTGGTGGGGGAGAGAGAGAGGGAGAGAGCACCGCCCCACCCCCACAACCCCAGCCCCACCCACCCCAGCCGGCCTGGCCAGCAGGCTCGGCAGCTCACGGATGGAGAGAGAAGTTGGGAAAAGGTTCGGAGCGACGGGCGGAAGATCACATTTAGAGAAATTAAAAGAGCGTTGAGGGGATCTAGCGCCTCCGTGTGGCTGGACAGAAGTTGCCCTCGTGGGCTGTTGCTGAAAGGCCCAGTGAGCAGATTTTAGAACCATCTAACTGTCAGGAAGGATACTGGAGGTAATTAATTCATGAGTTAATTGGGATTAATCCCTCTGACACCTGGAGGTCAGAGTGAAACCACCAACCTCCACCTGGTTGCAGGTTTGTGTGGCTGTGTTGTGATACTGTGATGTTATATCACAATATAGCTGCACATGTATCCACACCTTTAAATGTTACTGTTTAGTTTTGGGGCCGAGCAGTCGACAACCAAATTTCAGTTTTCCCTTAAACAGCCTCCGATCACATGACCTGCAGCTGAGTGGCCCCTCTGACGGAGAGCAGCGCAGCCGTTCACTGGATGCTACAGTGGATCAGAGCCAATGAAACAGAACCTTTGAGAGGAGGAGGAGGAGATAGAGGAGGTGGAAGAGGAGTAGACGGAGGAGGTGGAGGAGGAGGAGATGGAGAAGGTGGAGGAGGAGGAGGAGGAGGGAGGAGGAGGAGATGGAGGAGGAGGAGGAGGAGGAGATGGAGATGGAGGAGGTGGAGAAGGAGGAGGAGGAGGAGATGGAGATGGAGGAGATGGAGGAGGTGGAGGAGGAGCAGGAGGAGGAGATGGAGATGGAGGAGATGGAGGAGGTGGAGGAGGAGCAGGAGGAGTAGACAGAGGAGGAGGAGGATAATGATCTTTCTTTGATTGTTTCTTTACCATCTGCTGAGGCTCGCAGGCCTGTAATAACCTTATAATAATGATAAAACCCTTCCAATCTTTCATGGATGCAAGCCATGACAGTCTACATAACAACACACACACAAGCTCCGCTTGGCAAAAAAAACACAAATAAAAAGTTAATATTATTCAGACTGATCTTAAAGACACTTTAGTGACCACTAGTGATGATAATATATCTTATTCTTTTTTTTTCCTTTTGAAAAAGTTTGAGACCCCCCCCCTTAAAATGTTGCTTTGAGTCTTTCAGGGGTCCCATGGGTTAATGTGGGGGTCTTGGACCCCCCCGGACCTCCTGTATGACTGAGGCTGGTGGGCAGTGGCAGCAGCTGCAGTCCAGGCTGAAACCTGAAACAACAGCAACTTTCAATGGTTGCTGTTGAATGAAGATGAAGGATGACGATGAAGATCACTGCAGGTGTTGCTATGGCAACAAATTTGACTCCAACGAGAAGATTGTTGTTGTTGTTGTTGTTGTTGTTGCGGTTGGTGAATCCGGTGGGACGGTGACGTCCAGCGGCGCCACTGTGTGCCTCATCCTCCAATCGCGTAACGAGAGGAACCAGTTAGCATCAAAAGTGTTGCTGCTGATGCTTCGTCAGTGGCAGTGGTGGAGTTGCAGCGACACACCATACAAACCCTAGAAAAGGTCTCCAATGACCGCACAACCACGAAAAAACACGCAAAGATGCGTATCAGTCTGTTTTTTGACACATTGTTGACTTTCCTGTTTAAAAATATGATTAAAATAATGTTTCATGTTCTGATCTGTTTGAGAGAACCAGCCGTTGCTTTAGTGTCGCTTCAGAGAATTTAACTGGACTCCACCGGCGGCCGTCACCACCGAGGCTCTAGAGGGCGACGACCTTCGTTAGTGAGACCGAAGGAGACCAAACCAATGCTTGTCTGCAGCGAGCGAGTCGCTGGTGTGGTTTTGAGACTTTTAATAAATGTTGATGTGCGTGAGGTGGTTATGTAGCGACAGGCCGCTGTAATGATCATGGAGCGGCCTGGAGCGATAATAATGATGCAGCTGAACGCCAGTGCTGAAATCTCTGACATTTTGCCTGCGACGTTACTGAGGCTGGAATCACTGCACAGCATCGCACCGGCTGTCCATGGTTTCTTGTAATATTCACGACGCATTAACTCACAAACATGAACATTTTCAACACGAATCAACTCGCACTGGGGCTCACTGGCTTTATATCGGCGCAGCAATATCGCATATTGATCCGGAAACAATCAATAGTCGCCCTTTGTATTAAACCCTGACTGTTATATACAGCAGTGATCTGTACTGTCTGTAGAGATGCTTCAAAACTGGCTTGACAATTACACCACTATCATAGTTTATTATCTATTGTCTGACTATTATTAGCCTTTAGAATCGGGAAACATCCGTCTGTTGAGTCTGCTGTTCTCACTTACTCCAAAAACATCTGGAATTCACCCGTTTGTGATGTCACGAAGAGAACAACAAGCTCACTAACTTCACTCTGCTCCCTTGCGCTCCACTCATTATGTTTGAAAGTGAAGCTTAAACCAGGCAGGCTGTAAACAGGTGGCTAAGTGCAGTGTTTTCTCTGAAGCTCTAGAAACTTTTCTGGATGGTTGATTTGAAATGAAACCTCTGAAAGTGATAACGTGGAACCATGGAGGTCCAGTTCACTGAGGTTATGAAGTTATTGTAATCAAGTTGAGCCTCTTTCTTCTGTGCCAATCAAGTGTCCAGTCTCCATGTGGAGCAGCCTGAGCAAAATGTTAGTGGGCTTTTGAACAAAAACCCAACATGAGTCTGACAACTCAGCAAAATAAGAACCAGGGAGGAGAAGTCTTTCAGGTGGCTGTTAAAAAGAGTCGAGAAACATCAGAGCCGACGCCGCTCTGCTCCAAACAGAGAGACTGGAGAGAGGGATGAGGGGTTGGGGGTTGGGGGGTGGGGGGATGGAAGAGACGGCGGACAAACGTTCCAAACTTTACTTTGAAATCTGGCCAGCGACTCTCAATCAGCCAATCAGCTCCCTCCAGACTGAAGAGCTGCAGAGAAAAACTGTCGCTCTCATTTGGCTCAGCATCTGCGACCTCGCTGGTCAGGACCGGCAGCCAACAGTTGAACAACACTGCTGATGTGTCTAACCTGGATTTCAGCTTTAAACGACTTTTTTTTTTTTTTTATCAGATCATACCATTTTCAATAGCAGCTTCCTGCTGCACTCTGGGTCCTGACATCAGCTGGAGCCTCCCAGCTGTTACTGGGTGAAGGCAGGGTGACACCCTGGACCAGTGGCCACTTTATTAGGGACACACAGAGACACACAACCATTCACACTCACACCTACAGTCAAATAGGAGAAGCTGGAGAGAACCTGGAGAGAAACCAGCAGACACAGAGGGACGATGCAAACTCCAGGCCCGGAATCAAACCCACGACCTTCTTGCTGTGAGGCGGCAGCGCTGACCACTGCA